>JAANDH010001821.1:0-25898 GCA_011799765.1 Nymphaea thermarum | reverse complement strand
AGGTTTTTTTCAGGTATAATACGGCAAGCTTGAGAAAGGAAAAAAACATGGTAAATTTTGAAAAAATCATGAAATTAACGAAAAATAAAATAAATAAATAACTAATAAAAAAAACATCAAAAGAAGTAAATGAGAAGCAATAAGAATTAGAAAATAAAACAGCTTGGTATTAAAAAACGTGAAAAATGAAAAAAAAAAAACAAAAAAACGTGTTTTTTTTATAAAAACGGCACTTTTTTAAGTTTTAATTCTCGCATTTTTTTTCAAAGAAAATATATTTTTTTGTGACTATGATATATATATATATATATATATATATATAGTAGAGAGAGAGAGATGCACACATATATACATTATAAAAAAATTCAAGAAATAAGTCATTTATATATAATATACATACACAAAAATGCACAAACATGTATATCGTATTTGATATTTTTGAAGGGCATCGGTTAGCTTATATATATGTGTGTGAATGTTTGTGTGTGTGCGTTTGTGTGTGTGTGTGTGTGTATATATATATATATATATATATATATATATATATATATATGTTAGGTGCAAAATGCTATCAATTACCATGGTGGGCATGTTTAAACAAAAATTTGGGTAATCAAACAAAAATTTAATTAAACAAAAAACACTCCACGTATAAGTTTGGATACATAAGGGTAGAGTCTCAGCCCTAGAAGGGTTGAGAGGCATGTCACGTGGATGCAGGCACAATTTCCAAAAGAACTTGTGAGAATACATGTTTTGTGTCTATGTGTGCGGATCTGTATATACATATATATGTATGTGTGTGTGTGTCCGTGGAGGACGATTCAATCATGTTGGACACTAGATAGCTATAAGTAAAAAATTTTCACTAAAACAACTAAAAAAATCACTATATTGGCATTAGCAATGGTTTATGCCACAGCAACGGTTTATGATGGCTTTAATTTATATACCTCTTTGGGAGAAATTTGTAAATTTTAGCCGTTGGACAACTATTTGTATATATATACATATGAGACAATTTTTGAAGTGCCACCTTGCCAAACTTAGGATGACAAGAATGCTTGGAAAAAAAAACTAAAGAGGAGAGGGAAAAAACCAGTCTTAAAAGTGGCAAATGAAGCCCATTCCCCATATATATGTGTGTTTTGTGTGTAGGCACGCATACTATAGGAAATTTACTCGAACAAACTACACATTCCTGAAGAGTATGTGGGAGAATGGAAGCCAAGCAATAGGATGAATCAAAATATAAATCTTGAAAACTAGGGAAAAATAAAATAAGTGAGAAACTAATGAGAAATCGGTACAAACCAGACACTTAGGTCAGGAATAAAAACCAAACCCTTTAAGTTTTTGCTTAAAAAATTATTTTAAATAAAACATAAACATCCTAATATATTTACAAAAACTATTTTGATATAAAACATGCTTTGAATCAAGTTGTTTCTATAAAAAATGTTGATTTTTTTCCAATATTACCAAAATGTTGATGTTATGAGAGCCATACATTTTTGCTTGTTATAAAAACACTAATAAAACCTAAAAAATGATCAACTTAATACATATTTCACATCAACCTATTCTTAAAATGATATTGGTAAATTTAGATTAAAAAAAAAAACACTTTAAATATCATATTTTAAAGGGTTTAATTTTTGTCCCTAACCTATTGTTCTGTTTTCTACCAATCACTCTATATAACGGGTTTAAACACTGAGGTTTTTCTCGTGTATAATACAGCAAAATCATTCTTTTCGAAAAAAAAAGGGAAGAAAACAGCAACTTTTAAAAAATTAAGGAAATTAGAAAAAATAGCAAATGAGAAACTAATAAGATGATTGCAGCAATCAGCTTGGGAAGCGTACATGTGTTTAGGGGCTTTCAAAATTCTGAACCCTAGAGCGTTAGCTTCAGCAGTAATTATAGAAACACGAAAGAACAATGGGGCCTAAACTGTTAAACTATAAATCCTTCACCAGCACCTTGAAGAGGAGTCTCTTAGGATTCCACATCCTTGTAAAATGTGTTCAGATTTAATATCCTTGTAACATGTGAAGAGTCACCTAGGATTTTATGTTGTAGTTAATATCCTTGTAATATGTGAAGTCTTCTAGGATTCTATGATGTAATTAATGTCCTTGTAACTTGTGAAATCTTCTAGGATTCTACGATTGGAGACTCTTAGAATTCTGAAAATGGGATTATAAATAGAGGCCGTGCAAACCATTTTGGTCATGGCTTCTTCTCCTCATCTTCTTCTTGTTCACTCTTTCTCTCTCTATATTCCTGCGTGAATGCTGATTTCAGAACTCAGATATTGGTGCTTGAATTTCTTACATAAACAAGCCAAAAGAAGTGAACAATTATGTTGGAAAAGGATGTGTGGAATACTTATTTTAGATAGATGTTCTAGGCAGGCGGCAACACGTATGATTTGATTTTCCAGCAATCAGTAGCATTGGTGGGATGGTCGACTGCTCTGGCATGATCTTCTATCATAACTCTAACGTTGATGGCTATGTCACATAGTTACGGGTACGGGTGCCAATGCGGGTACGGACCATTTTTAAAAAGTTTGGGTGTCGGGGTACGGCCGTACACACACATGCACATCTACATATATATGTCAAAAAAATTCAAACAGAATAACATATTCGCACATTTATATATCAAAAAATTACAAACAAAATAACATATTCATAAATCAGAGGATCATATATCAATTACTAAACTTTCCCAAACAGTCACGATTTTTACAGAAGATTAGTCACTAAACTTCCCCAAACAGTCATGATTTTTACAGAAGATCAGTCACTTATTATCCCCAAACAGTCACGATTTTCTTCGCAAACAAACGCATCTCATATGCTAAATAATCGTAACAGCTGAACATAATATTGGGATAAAAAGAATATATGCACAGAACCAGTATAGAAAGAGAAAAGCCAGAGAACGCAAGATAGAAAAAAGAAAAGGAACAGCACCGGTCGTGAACCAAAGAACCGGTCGCCGGTCACTCGCTGGCGGAAAGCGACGTTTGTCGGCACCGGACAAACGGAAAGAAGAGTGCATTGAAAGAAAATAGAAAAAATTGTGAAAACGGAGGCAAATACCGTCATTGTTCGCCGCCTGCCGTCGCCGCCTTCCGTCCACCCAAGTCGCCCCAAACGCCGTTCCCACCCAAGTCGAGTGAAATGCGTCGAAGTCGTCGCAGGGGTTTAGGGATTTTGAACATTTTAACGTTAGATGATGTTTAAAAAGTTAAAAACTTAAAAACTCAAAATCGTTAAAATAAAAAGCTGGACAACTTTGGACTCGGTCAAAGTTGATCGAGTCAGAAAATGGACGAAATTGATCCCAGGTACGTTGACCATACCTGATTCCGCGTTGACCGTACCACAGCCGCACCCAGGGCCGTACCGGTACCTGTACCCGTACTGTGCGGGTACTGCTCCTTAACAGGAGTACCCGTGTGACATAGGTTGATGGTTTTTTCCCAAATCCAAACCCTAAGATGAGACCTCTTCCCACTGAAACGTTTTCTTCTCTAAAAACTCCAAACTCATCACCTCCAAAGTCCAAAGAAGTCCAAGTTTTCTTTGTTTCCATTTTGACATTAAAATTTTTCAATATTACTATCATGCCACCGTTGAGAAAATAATCCACATGTAGCAAAAAGGTGCGAAAAACACACTTTTTCATTTTTATTGATTTTTTATAAAAAACACAATATTTTTGACGTTTTTTGCACAAATTGTTTTTTCGTTTTTATCACATCTTTTTGGAAAAAGACATGATATATATATATATATGGGGGATTGAAATCAGTCGGCTACCTCGATGGCCGGATGGCTGTTTTTACTTTTGTGGCTGGATGGCTCTTTACACCAATGTTGCAAAGTGTGTATCGCAACCCATATCAGTCAGGCCAATAGATATATTGTATCTTAATGTATCGCCATGTGTCATAAATGTACTGTAAATTTATTAATTCAAAAGATAAAAAAGAAAAAAATAGCAAAAATTAGAAAAAAACTAGAAATTACAATCTTTACAAAAAAACAAGTCATACCTAAATATAAGCATATATAGCTATGAATATTTATCAATGTAAGTACCTAACATAACATAATCTAATGTCATAAACCATAACACATCAAGAAATAAGTTTAAGCCTTTAAGCTGCAATACATGATAAAATGAAATCGTTCAAGGCAAATAACAAATGAAAATATCATCATCATCTTCGTTCTCGTTATCATTTCCTTCAAATTGAATAACATTGCCGATATTATCCAGGATCTCCTTTGAAAAAACAATTTCAACATCAAATCGGCAATTTTTTCTTAAAACCGGCAGAAAAACCCCTTCTTCAACACCTAAAAATGCTTACAAATGACGGAATGAAAGAGTTGTAAAACCCAATTCTAAAAAAATGGGTGCAAACCCTTATTTTCGCGTCTTGATGCCATATTGTATGATACGTACAATACACATGCAATGCACCATCCTGTTAAGATATGGCTGGTGCATTATATTGTATTTCTTAATAGATACAACACATATCATCTGATGCAGTTCTGTACCGTACGATATATAAATCACTACTTTAGACAAAGAGCTAAAGGTTTGAGAAACCTTATTAGAGGAAAAGTTGTTGAAGAGGCAGTTGGTGGACAAAGAACAACCTGGCAGCAGGAACATTACTATTCCATGAATGTCCATTTTTATGGTCAGACCATGGAAGAGTATGTAACTATTTTAGCTGCCAAACAGCCCGAAATGTTTCCATTGTTTGAAGGGAAGTATTAGGACTGAATTACAAAGGGAAGCTAGATTTTACCCAAGCAAGTACAGAGTCAATGAGGACGTCAACAAATTTGGCGGGAGAAAGAGTTGTGGACCAACTTTGTCTATCTTGACCAAGTCAACGGTATGACATTCCTTCTTACAAGCAAGGAAATGCTAAGAAAGCATGTGAAGCAATTGAAGTTGTTGCGTAGAGAGGTAGGGAAGAGGAAGAAGAGAAGAACGTGAGGAAGGAGGAGAGAATAGGTAGCAGTCATCTTTCTTACGGCTGCTCCTCTTTCATTAGACTAAATAAGAATTAGGGTTATGTTTAACCCTTTACATAAAGAGTCCAACAAAATTTTAAAATTCAAAAAGCTACCTATTATTAAATTCCAAAATACATAAAACTTTAAATACCAAAGCAGCACGTTTCCTCAACACTCCCCCTCAAGCTGGAGCATAGATGTCTATCATGCTCAGCTTGCTACAACACTTCATGAAATTGGATATCGGAAGAGCTTTGGTAAATATGTCTGCAGGTTGGTTTTCGGAAGCAACATACTCAGTAGAGATAATCCCTGCTTGGACCAAGTCTCTAATGTAATGACAATCAACTTCAATATGTTTGGTCTGTTCGTGAAAGACCGAATTATTTGCTATATAAGTGGCCTCTTTATTATCACATTGCATTTTTATAGGCAATTCTACCTGAATTCCAAGACCTTCTAGCATGCCTCTCACCCATGTGATTTCAGTGGTTGTTTGGGCCATGGCTCAATATTGTGACTCTGCACTCGATCGAACAACAACAGCTTGATTTTTACTTCTCCAAGAGACTAAGTTGCCACCAACAAAGATACAGAATCTCGTAGTGGACTTTCTGTCATCAATTGAGCCTACATAATCTACATCAGAATAAGCTTCTATATGAAGCGAGGTGCTTCTTCTAAATAAAATACCCTTTCCAGGGGAGACTTTAAGAAATTTCAATAATAACATAGTTGCATCCCAATGGGCTTTTCTTGGCTTATCCATAAATTGGCTTAGTTTTCCCACAGCAAAGGATATATCAAGTCTAGTAATTGTTACATATAATAGTTTTCCAATGAGAAACCGATATGATTTGCTATTAACAGGTTCAGATTTGTCATCATATAAATGAGTGCGAGAATTCATAGGAATAGATGTTGGTTAAGTTCCAGTCATACCTGTTTCGTGTAGCAAATCAAGAACATATTTTCTTTGAGAAAGGACTAGACCTTCTTTACTTCTTGTCACTTCTATCCCCAAGAAATAACATAGAGAGTCAAAATCTTTAGTAACAAAATGTTGTTGTAAATACTTCTTTGTGTCTTGTATTTTTTGTTCATTGTCACAGTTAAAATAATATCATCCACATATATCACCATAACAACTATACCTCTTGAAGTCCTTTTTATGAACAATGAATGATCTAAAGGCGATCTTTGAAACTCAAACTTAGACACAACGTCACACAACTTCTGACACCATGCTCTAGGACTGTTTCAAACCATATATAGCCTTCTTTAACAAATAAACCTTGGTACACTCCCCCTGTTTCTCAAAGCCGGGTGGTTGCTGCATATAAACCACTTCAGTTAAATCCCCATACAGAAAGACATTTTTAACATCGAGTTGATACATGTTCCAACCATAATGAACTGCAACAGATATAATGAGTCGTATAGTGCCCAAATGTGCCACAGGAGAGAATTTCAAAGAAGTCAACACCATATGTTTGTGTGTACCCTTTTGCTACCAATCGTGCCTTGTAGCGCTCAACTATACCATCTAAGTTGTACTTGATAGTGAAAACCTATTTCGAGCCAACAATATCTGCCCCAGAAGAAGGTTCAACGAGATCCCACGTGTGACGAGATATTAGAGAATCCATCTCCTCCTTCATAGTCTGGTACCACTTACAACATAGCTTGTTCATGTGAAATAGGAATAGATGTAGCTGACAAGGCATCAATAAATTTGCACATATGATCTCCCACATGAGCTATACTAACAAACTTAGAAAGAGGATGAATTGTGCATTGTCTAATCCCTTTACGCAGTGCAATAGGTAGTTCATTAGGAACAGGAGCATCAAGAGAACACTCAGGCATGTTATGTAATTCAAAACTACTTACCTCCCGAGAGCAAGATGGTGCAAGGTCATTAGATGATGGATTCCTTCTTGAATATGTGAGGAGGATCTTTAAACCGTGGAATAGAATAGGTGGGTGATGATGAAACAGGAAGGAACTCAAGTGGAATTAGAAGTGGAACAAAAGAGGGCATCTCAGACTTTGGATATAAAGGACTTGCAGGAAAGAATGGAGACGACTCGAGAAAGGTTACATCGGCACTGACAAACTCTCGATTAGATATAGGATCTAGGCATCGATACCCCTTTTGATTTTTAGAGTATCCCACAAACACACATTTACTTGCTTGAGCAGCTAGTTTATCTCGATTGGGACCAAGTTTATTAAAAAACATGTGCACCCAAATATACGTGGGGGTAAAGAAAATAAAGCTCTATTTAGGTAGAGAATTTGTATTGGAATTTTGTTGTCTATGGAAGATGATGACATTCTATTTATTAGGTAACATGCGGTCAAAATTGCATCTCCCCAAAATTTCGAAGGCATATGAGAATGAATCATGATTGTGCGGGCTACATCCAACAAATGGCGATCTTTTCTTTCAACTACACCATTTTGTTGAGATGTGTGAGGGCATGTAAAATGTGGCACAATACCATGGGATTTATAGAATTCAAGTAAATGAGAAGATTTGAACTCGAGAGCATTGTCAGTGCGAACAACCTTGACACAAGAATTAAATTGAGTTTTTATTTCCAATATGAAAGATTTCAAGATACAAGGAGCTTCAGTTCTGTCTTTCATCAAAAACACCCAAGTGACACGAGAAAAATCATCAACAATGGAAAGATAATAATGAGACGACAACCGACTTAGAACCCGACTAGGCCCTCAAACATCAACATGAACTAAATCAAATAGACTTTGACTAGACTGACTTTGACTCGATGTAAAGGAAGTACGACTATGCTTGCCAATTGACAAGCTTCACACTCAATAGACGTTGTGGAAGAAATCTAAGGACATAGCAGTCGAAGTTTAGGAAATGATGGGTGACCCAATCTGAGATGCCACTGGAAGGCACTTGAAGAAGAATCAACTAAGAATGATGCCTCCTTATTGGATGTATCCAATATGTATATTCCATCTATCTCATGGCCTCCACCAATCTTCCTCCCAGTTGATAGGTCCTGAAATACACAAGTACCCGAGTCAAAAATAATTGCAATTCATCTCTTTAGTTAGTTTGCGTACAGATAACAAATTCTTCATGAATTCAGGAGTATATAGCACATCATGAACATGCAAAGATAGAGAAAGATAAACATCTCCATGTCCTTCTACTGGCGATAGTCTTCCATCCGCCAATCGAACATGTTGAGGTGAATCAAATTTCTGCAGGTTTGAAATACTAGTATCTCCACAAAAGTGTTTAGAGGCTCCAGAATCAATTATCCAACAACCTTTAGAAGTAGTTTTACCTGCAAAGTACACTGAACTTGTGACAGCTGTAGATGCCGATGAGGTAGAAGGAGTAGCATTTGATCTATGCTCCATAATTAAATCAATTTCAGCTGGCCGAGGAAGAAGTTAGTGATGGATTGATTGATGGATTGAGGGTTTTGATGGTTCGAGGCAACATCAAGACGTAATGGAGGAAGCCTATTGGAGGGCTTGTTGGTCGACACTACCTGTCGATACCCTCTTGAGGCGATGACACGTGCCTCAAGGATGCTATTTTGTATTTGTTCGTATTTGTTTGACTTGTGTAGGTATCTCGTAGAAATCTTATTCTTGTTTATGTTTGCAGGTGCACCGGGCACATCCCGTCGACCTTGAGTTCGTAGCTCGAGGAGTTTTGAAGAGTTTTGTGAACGCGCCACAGGTATGGCGACATTCCAGGCAAATCCATGCCTGAGCAACTGTGTGATTGTGTGTTCCTAGGATCACGGGATCCTAAGATTGTAATGTGAAATGATTGAATGCCTTGTGAATGAGTACATGTATGTTTGCATGATAATATGAATGGTTTTGAAAGGTTATTAGTAGTTTGTTTTGAAAATACTACGCTTTTGCATATGCATGCTAGAATTGATAACTGTTTAGGACAGATGAGGCTGGGTATCGAGTCAAGTGTCTCCTCGACCCCAATTATGCATTAGAAAGCATCATAGAATGATAACTGCATAGGACAGCTACGAGCCAACTGCAGATCGAGATTACTCTCTGTGGATTAGCTAAACTTTTCAAAGATGTGATTGATGTGAGGATTGATGTTATGATTGATATGAATGTGTATGTTGTTGCATGTGCATCGCCATGGGCAACGATGCAAATGGATGAAATAGAGGGTAGTTGTACACGTACTGTATGACGGCTAGCAATGACTGTTACTGTATGTATAGACCTCGTGTGGAGGCAATTGGAGGTGTGGGTGCACTCGTGGAGTGTACCAACCTCATGAGCTAGCCAGTCAATTGTGAATGTGTTAATCTAATGATAAGAATGAATGAATAAGAGATAAGAGGCCAGTAGGATGTGGCTATGTGTTTGGGAGACATCTCCTCTTTGTGTTGCCACTGGTCTCGCCTGTCGGAGCACAGGCAGTGCAAGGCCCCAGGGTACTGTTGTGTGTTGTGCTTGGAGCGTGGGCTCCCTCCTTTCCAACCTGGGTGTCCTAGGGAAGGCTGAGTATTTCACATTGGACTTCACACAGCCAAGGATGAATGCTCTACCGCTGCAGCGGATGAAATGGATCCATACTGTTATTGGGCCACCACGGGGATTGTCTCTCGGCTGTAGGCCGCCCGCGGTGTGCACGTGCCTGTGTTGCACCCACAGGAACTGTTAATTCACTAAAGTTAATGAAAATGTAATGTGTATGATTGAAGGTATATAACTGATGTGCATGTGAATGATCTGAATGCAAGTGTCATGTTTAAGCAGGCCTTGCATGAGATTGAAATTGTGTTAGTACGGCCATTAAGTGGCCTTTATGTGTCATACTGTTACACGACATGATGATGGATGACTTTGATAATTGTTCTCTTATTTGAGCCATACATGAAAGGGCTTGGTATTTTTCTAGCTTGTTGTCATACTGCGAAGGCTAAGCCTTCAGTTGTTTCATTTTTCAGGTTTTGGCGGACCCAGGGCAGCAGGTTGAGCAGATGGCTTCACTCACGTCCTACTGGGAGGTTTTGGGTTTGGTTTGGATAGTGCCGGCGCATCTTATTTTGGGTCTTATTGATGCCTTGATTTTGTTAGGCATCAATTATACAGTTTGGGGCATTTTTGTTACACATAGATGTGATTTTGTATGAACTGAAATGATTGCATCAATGAAAGTTAGCCCCATTGTTTTGAACGGCTTGGCTCATCGTCCTTTTGAATTGTTGTGTCGTCACGCCTCGATGCTTTATGTTTAGACAAAAAAAAATGTTTGGGTCAAAAGGTCGGGGTGTGACAGTTTTGGTATCAGAGCGGTTTCAACACTCGGACCTGGGGTCCCACACGCGCGGACACGTGTGCCTTAAGGGGGGTGGATTGTAACACCCCATAAGTTTAGTCCCGTATTGAAGATTGTGAAGAATCTTCAAGGGTTTATAAAGAGGGTCATTGATGAGAAGATTGTCCTGGTTCCTAGCCTTTTTAGGATTGGAACCGAAACTGCTAGGGGGCGGGTTGAGATCCGCCAGACCAGGGGCCCGAGCCCGGGAGTGGGTCGGGTTGTTACAACCAATCCTCCGTCGTCCCTCCTCCAGGCGTTGCTCCCCTCACCACCACGCGCCTTCAAGCTCGACCTCCAAACCGGCGAAGGACTCGACCTCATTGCTGACGCTCTGGGACAATGCCTAAACTAAACGAGTTACGAGTCGAGCTCGAGCTCGACTATATATAGTTGAGTCAAGCTCGAGCTCGTGTTAGGGAACTTGACTCGAGTTCGAGTTCGAGCTCGAGCTCGAGCTCTTTGAGCCGAGTCGAGCTGGAGCTGGCCAAGCTCGGGCTCGACTCGGCTCGTGTGCAGCCCTAATATTTAGACTACAACATCGAGTTGTCTCAGATTCAGCAAAAGGGTCGGTAATGGAATATCTAGTAGAGTTTGAAGAACTTAGTAACCTGGTCAGAGAATGGCCGAAGGAAGCGCTCATAGGGGCCTTTGTTGGCGGGTTGAAGGAGGACATCAAGGTGGAAGTTCAGGGTGCTCGTCCTCAGACACTTCTGGAGGGGTTTGAGATGGCCAGGGTAGCAGAAGAAAATGGAGTTCATAAGAGGAACAACAACCATGAGCATTGGCTAGTGAAAGCACCACTGAGGAAACCTACACTTTCGGTACTGTGGAAGCCTGCACCTATGCCAGAGAAACAGGGGATTCCAAGCTGGTTAACTCAGCCCCAGCCGACAAGCAGATGGTGAGACGCCTCAGTCCAGTTCAGATTCAAGAGTGTAGGCGGGTCTGTGCTTTCAATGCGATGGCAGGTGGTCGTCAGGGCACACCTGCAAGAAGTTATACATGTACCTAGTTGATGAGGAAGGGATTGAAGAAGAGGAAGAAGGCACAGGCAGCCCTGCGCAGACGAAAGAGGCAACGTCTGAGATTTCCTTCCATGCATTGGCGGGCAACAATGTACCGCAGGTGATGAGGTTGCAGGAACAGTTGTAGGGCCAACCTATTAGTATTTTCGAGGACACGGGTTCCACTCACAATTTTGTTTGCGAAAGAACCACCAGAATGTGTGGACGCCGGATAGAAGAGCAGCCAGAATTTAAAGTCTTGGTGGGCAACCGTGTCAACGGTAGCACCCTAGTTTGTAAAGGGAAATGCCCGCAGGAAACTGCAGGTGTGCAGGCCAGAAGTTTAGTGTAGAGCTCTATCCCTTGGCAATGGGAGGAGCAGACATAGTGCTCGAAATTCAGTGGTCGATGCAGTTGGGCAAGGTTGAATGGGATTTTGGAAGTATGTGTATGACCTTCCATGGGCCGAATCAAGAGCAGGTGGTGCTGACAGCACAGCGAGTGCCGATGAAAGGAGATGAAAACCGACAAATCGTGAAAGTCATAGGGACAGAGGGCAATATGCATCTCTGTTGATGTCAGTTCAGCCTTACAGCTACCAGGAGCATAATGCCCAGAGAGGAACGAAGATGGAACTCTTGAGTTCTTGAAGCCTGTGCTGGATCAGTATGTTGCTGTTTTCCAGATGCCAACAGGGCTTCCTCCCCCTAGGACCTATGATCATAGGATAGAAATGAACCCAGGCAGCACACCTGCCAAGTTGAGGCCATACTGCTACAGCCACATGCAAAAGGCAGAGATTGAGAAATTGAATATTTGAAATGCTATGTGAGGGCTTTATCCAACCCCGCGTGAGCCCTTGTTCATCGCCTGCCCTGTTGGTCAAGAAAAAGGATGTGATGTGGACGTTTTTGTGTGGATTTCAGGGCATTGAACGCCATAACAGTTAAAACAGATATCTCATTCTATTAATAGAGGATTTAATAGATGCACTTAGAGAGGCTACCATTTTCACCAAGCTTGACTTACAGGCGGGATACCACCAAACTAGGGCGGCTGCAGAGGATGTATCCAAGACTGCGTTCCAAATGCACGAAGGGCACTACGAGGTCAAGGTAATGCCATTCGGACTCACGAATGCGCCAGCCACCTTTCAAGCCCTAATGAAATGACACACAAGACCACCATCTGTTTGCCAAGGCCTCTAAGTGCCTATTTGGCAGCCCACAGGTCACCTATGTGGGGCACACAATAGACAGCAAGGGGGTAAGGATGGAGGACGACAAGGTAAAAGCTGTAAGGTGCTGGCCGACACCTACAAATGCTAAGGGTGTGAGAGCCTTCCTAAGACTGGCGGGCTATTACCACAAGTTTGTGAAAGGCTTTGGGGAAATTGCCAAACCATTGACTGACCTGTTAAAGAAGGGTGTTTGGCATTGGACAGAAGACAGCAACATGGCCCTTGAGAGGCTGAAGCAGGCAGTGACCTCTGCGCCCATGCTAGCACTCCCTAACTTTAGTGCCCCGTTCACATTGGAGACCGATGAATCGGAGGTGCGTGTGGGTGCAGTCCTGAGTCAAAACCAGCACCCCATCGCATATTTCGGTAAGGATATGGACAGAAGATTCAAGGCATGCTCAGCTTATGAACGTGAACTGATTGCCATAGTGTTTGCAGTCCAAAAGTGGAAACACTACCTTCTTGGACAAAAATTTTTAGTCCTAACTGACCGTAACAGTTTGCGTTTTTGTATGTGGCAAAAGGGACTCACCCCTATCCAGCAAAAATGGGTGATGAAGCTTATGGGGTACGAGTTTGAGATTCGCTACAAAAAAGGGGCAGACAATAAGGCTGCTGACGTACTTTCCCAGCGATTGGAGAGTGACGAGGAAGAGGCAACCAGCCTAGCTCAACTGCAGGCTTTCATCAGGCCCACCGCTAGTCTGGACTCAGCTTGAAGAGGTGCACAAGCAGTTCCAAGAGGTACACAATGTCCGACAGAAAATCGAAGATAGCTCAGTCCAGATGTAAGGATATCAGTGGAAAGAGCCTTTTCTTTTCTTCACGGACAGGGTGTATGTTCCTCCTAAATCAGAACTGATTCCTTCACTCTTGGAACAATTTCACGAGGCAAAGGAGGCCGGACACCAAGGGGTTGAAGGAACCTACCAAAGAATTAGGAAGACAGTCTTCTGGCCAGTCATGAAAAGAGACGTGAGAAGCTACATACAAGCAAGTCAAATCTATCAAAAGTATAAATATGAGAGGTTGAAACCAGTGGGACTGCTGCAGCCCCTGGCTATTCTGCACAGGATTGGGAGGATATATCTATGGACTTCACAGAAGGGCTGCCAAAGTCAAGAGGCAAATCAGTCAACCTTGTGGTAGTGGATAGATTGTTGAAGTGCGCGCATTTCATAGCCCTGGCCCACCCTTATTCAGCAAAGGATGTTCCAAAAGTCTTTCAAGACCATGTTGGCAAGCTACATGTTATGCCGAAGTCCATTGTAAGTGATCGAAACCCACTGTTTTTGAGTCACTTTTGGCAGCACTACTTTGCATTGCAGGGCATCAAGTTGAAGCTAAGCACCGCATACCATCCTCAAATGGATGGCCAAATGGAGGTCCTCAACCGAATCCTAGAGACCTATCTGAGGTACTACGCTGAACACCAACCACACAACTGAGTCGACTATCTATCATGGGTTGAATTCTCATACAACACTCCCACCAGTCAGCCATTAAAACATCACCTTTTGAACTGGTCTAAGGGAGACCACCACCTGACTTGAGAATGTTCCACCCTCAGTCAGATCAGCTGGACAAGGATGAGGTGCAGTTACTTAGCCGTGACCAATTGGACACCATCAAGTCACATTTGGCCACGGCCCAGAATCGCATGAGCCAGCAATACAACAAAGGACACCGGAGAAGGAATATACAGTGGGAGACTGGGTCTACCTGAAAACTCTCCCTGAAGGGGAGGTTCCACGCAGAGCAGCAGGAGTCCATATACCGCACGCTACTCGGGACCTTATCAAGTGGTGCAGAAAGTAGGAAGAGTTGCCTATAAGCTTCATTTACCAGATGGGTCATCTATACACCCAGTCTTCCATGTTTCACAGCTGAAACCTCATTTCAGCAGGATGTCACCGAATACAGTCGGTCCACTGCCCACATCTCTGTAAGAGGGAATCACTATCCTTCATGTACCGAGACAACAAACAGTTACTGGGCAACTTTATAAGCAATGGTTAGTAGAGTGGCAGGGCGAAGCAGCTGCAGCACTCACCTGGAGGACTCCAACAAAATCCAGCAGTGTTTTCCTTCATTCACACCTTGTCCTCAAGGTGTTACTTAAGAGGGGAGGGTGATTGTTAGTCATGGGACTAAGTTGTAAATATTTGGACAATAGAATACAGAATAAGAGGGTATCGGGTCAGATAGAATCAGGGCTGGTACCCTGAGAGCCACGTATTGACCACCCATATAAGTAGTTTAGGGTTGGGCGATCCAGTTATGTTTTTGGAAATAGTGGTTGGTTAGCCCTAATCGGAGAGGGTAATGTGTGAGTGTAATGTGTGAGTGAGTTTCTGAAGGTAATACTAAAGGTGCTTAAGGTAACAGCTACCACAGTGATTTCTACAATGGAGTGTACTCCTCGTTTGATCCAACAAGGTAAGTTTCTGCTGTTTTGAGATGAGTGGAGGCTGATCAAGGGCTTGGGAACGACTCTCAACGCTGTATGAGCTGAAAAACAAGCCTGTGAAAAAGTATACTAACCATTTTAACAGCCCTACCAACAGCACATCCGGTGCCGATGTGCAACTGGCTTGTGGCAGTATATTTTCAGCACTCATGTGACAAAGGTTAAGAAATTTGCCTTAGTTTCTCTATCACCAAAAAAAAGAAAGTGCCAACTACATTTTGGATTCACACCTGCAGTCCTATTTGAATAAAATATGCAAGGGGGAAAAGAAGGAAAAACTTGGTAAATACATCACTGGTTTGCCATCTTTCATAGAAATATTTGTAATAGATCCACCCAACAGAGGTGGTCTACTAGTAAAAGGATGAAAACACCTATTCACAGGTAGGTACTAAGGACAGAAAATCAGTGGTTATGAATGATAAAGAAATTATTGTTCCATGATTAGTACAGACACGTAAGCTGATCACGATGATGCAGGATCAACTAGTAAACAGGAAAGGGAATGCAGCAAATCCAACAACTGCATATGAAGCCCATTTGGTGTAGCTTGTCATTCATGAGAACAATGAGAATGGGAAACGCCTTAACCACAAACTTACTGATCCTGATAAACCACCTAGAGAAGTTAGTGATCTTAACAGATAGTTTTTAGTGGTAGCTTCATATTTCCTGTTGTTAAATTTTGAGAAGACAGGAAAAGATTGAGAGAATGAAGAACCGGACTCACTTGCCAGAGTGAAGAACCATTCTCACGAAGCCGACGAGAGGAACGGTATCCTCCAGAATCCGGTCTTCCCAGTTCATCCACCTCGAATCAGTACCGCTCCTGCAACCCTCCGACCCCTCCTCAATCCGTTCGTCGTCGCCAGGATCGGCAATCCCCAAGAAGCTGCCCTTATTCACGAGGCTCTTGGCATCCACGGAGGCGATTGAGGGCTTCCGAAGCAGCGCAGGGTCGTTGGTCTCGTCGTTGGTCTTTAGGGCGCGGGAAGGATGCATCCTTAATGGCAAGGTGAGGAAAATTGCAGATGATGTTGGGACAAATCCAGGAATTCTCAGGGAGGAGAAAGGGTAGGGCTTACACGTAGCAGACAAAGGAAGAATGAGAGAGTGGAAGTGTGGGGCGGAGCTGCAAAATGAAGCCATTATCTCCCACACACGTCTCTACTTCGAAGGGCTTTTCTTCTTCAGTCGCAGAGTGGCTGAGACATTTGTGCGTGAGAGAGAGAGAGAGAGAGAAGCAAAAGAGGTCGAGAAATCGAAGACGCTCTCTCCCTGTAACTCTATCCTCCCAGTGCTCATTCGATGCAAGTTGCGAAGAAGTCCTTGCCCGTCACCGTGAAACGGATCAAATATAAACCATCGAGTGTTATGAAGCCTCCTTCTCAATGTTGTAAAAGGCTTAAAAACTAGGCGAGGCGTTGAGCCTCTCATGAGGCGAGGCGAGGCGTTAATTGAAGCGTAAGCTTCACGGACAAATTTATGAATTATATAATATTTATAAAAATAATAACAAAACTGAAAAAAGTGACTACAATACTAAGACTATCAACAAAGAACAATACACAACATATGCAAACCACAATCATTTGTAAATCATAATAAATACAATGTCATAACAATTAAGATTCAGATGATATCAACTAAGAGAATAAGTAAATAACAAGTATTGTTGAACAATAACATATATATATGTATAAACATTAAAAAAATAACTAATTTATGCAATTATCAAGTGATATTTAACAAAGTTCAAATGAATTGGTCAATTGTATCTCCATCATTGTCATCTTCTTTAATGGATAACAGTTCATCATCATTTGAATCGTCCGTATATTGAATTGGTGAGACATTTTTTCTCAAACCTAAACAATGTACTAAAAATAAGCATCCAATGAGTTCAATTACATTGTACCCACATAATAACAATACATAATGTAACAAATATTAACACCATACAACTCAACTGACATTTTTTATTCACCCGAAACACACACACACACACACACCGATAACATTTTCACTTCAAAAGGTAAATGCAATTTCCTATTGGCATTGATAATTTGGTATAATTAATGTGCTGTTAATAGAAAGGTAGCGATGAGATTTATCCATTCGTATAAGTGAGTTAATATAATAAAAAAAGTCTCAACATGGAATAATATTGCATCTGCCTTTTAATTTGGGTTAAAGAAATTAAAAATAGAAAACGAAAATTATAGTTGGCACTTGGTTCATGTTTACAAATGTTGATATGAAGAACATCGTACGTCTAAGATAATTCTTTTTATTGAAAATAAGAAATGTATGGAATCTGGAAGTGCCATTACGGGGAGAGAAAGTCTTCATTTCAGACTATTTTACTTAAAAACATTAAATATTATATGGGAGTTTATAATTGGTCTCGTGAAAATTAGAATTGGCACTTGGCTCACGTTTCAATCTGCATGACAGTGTGAATAACTTAATTGCTTCTAAGAGTAGCTTGAAAGGTTGTCCCCACATGCAGTCCAAATAAATTAACCCCCTTGTATCGATAAAGCATCATCCACATAAGGATTAATAGGCATACAATTGATTCAACTTACTTCAGCCGTCGGAAAAAAATATAATTTATAACAAAATACCATATAATATACAAACTATAGGCATATGGAAGAAATGAACCGTTGTATTATACACTAACAGGAAAAAGCAAGACATTTAAAGTTTAAACTCACAAGCAAGTTGGAGAGTGCCTTGCAGCCAAGCCTGTCGTTGGAGAGTGCCTTGAAGCAGACGTGCTCAGCCGTGGAGAAGAAAACTCGAAGGAGAAAAGTGTGGGGACGGTAAGGTGAGTTTGGGATTGATATTAAGAAAACGGCAGTTAGGGTTGGAAAAAGAGTTTAATTAGGGTTAGTGGGTTACATTAAAAGCCACTAAAGATATAACTTTTGTAACTTACTTGTTTGGTTAAATTTTAATTTTTTACATTAAAAGCCATTAAATGCATTTGTCCTTGAGGCGCACGAGTCAAGTAGAAGTGTGCCCATGCACAAGGCGTACGCCTCACACACATGAGGCGCACGCTTCAGGACATGTGCGCCTCATGTAAACTGTCTCAAGGCGGTTTTAGTGAAAAACGCCTTGACTCGCAACTTTTTGGTGAGAAGCGTACGCTTCTCACAACATTGCTCCTTCTAGCTTCGGAAGAAGGAGAAAATAGGATTACAAAAAATGACAACAAAGTTTGTTTGGATACATCCCTAAAAATAAAGGTTTTTGTCTAAACCTGTTTTGTAAAATCATTGTTTTAAAAGACTTGAAAAAATATGGTTTAGTGTTTGGGTAACATGACAAAGACCAGGTTTTCAGTTTTGGTTTGGATGACCAAAAATTAGTTATGGAGGTGCCTTTAGGGCCTGTTTGGTAGGAGGGAAAGGGAGGGAAAGGAAGTGATGGAAAGGGAGGGAAAGGAGGGAAAGGAAAGGGAAGGGAAGAGAAAGGGAAGGGAAAGGAATGGAATGGAAAGAAATGGAAAGAGTTAATTAAAAATGTTGTTTGGATAAAAAGGGAAGGGAAAGGAATGAAAAGAAAAAAAAGACTAAATAGCACATGAATTTAAAAATTGGTGAAAGAAAAGAAGGGGTAGTGTGGGAATAAAAAATTCTTCCACTTACTTTCTTTTCTTTCCTTCCCAATCCGTCCGATTTGGGAGGGGAGGGATTTACACTAAACAATTCTTATCTTTCTTTTCCTTTCCTTTCCCTCCCCTTACAACCAAACACGCTTTGCTCCTTTCCCTTATTTTTAATTAGCCAACCAAACAAATAAGGGATTGCTCAATCCCTCCCCTTCCCTCCCTTTCCCTCCTACCAAACAGGTAAAGAAGACTTCAGCTGGTTGCCAGTTGAGAAATAGTTATCTTATCATGAAATAAATAAATAAATAAATAAATAAATAAATATATATATATATATATATATATATATATATATATATCTACAAATGCCATACAAACCAATAATCTATAGCTAGCAAATGATAAGCATATCCTATCATGAAGCAAATTCATTATCCTGTCACAAATCAGGAGGTGGTGATAGACAATAAAAGGGCTTTTGGTCAATGACTATTAAGGTTCAATAGCATCAAAATAAGGCTTTTAGTGACCAAGCAAAGGAACACCAATAGCAATTTTCAATTACTTTTTTGATGAGCTACTAAGTTTCATAGTGGTTGTACGATTGTAAAATTTAGTCAAATGCCAACAGATGTGTAAGAAGTCATAGGAGTTCCTTCAATTACAATTTTAGTAGCCCTCTCTAATGAAAAATATCAAGCTGAGCGGTCATTGAAGCCGGTAAATCTTGACCAATAATGTCACAAGCCAAGTTTTTTACTCCATTTTTTTTATATAATAATAGAAGCAAAGACTGAGTCTTACTTTACTCAAACTTGGGTAATGACCAAAATGCAAACAAAACAGACACCAACAAAACATCCAACATTGTTTTAAGGGACACTCTTTTTATCCTACACAAAGACACTCAAACAACTAAAATATTTAGTATGTCCAAACTCAATGCAGTGTCTAGATCGCCAATATCGGTCAATCAAAAAGACTGAGGATGTCAATTTTGTAGCTCACAATCTCAAGAACTACATGTAGAGATAGAAAGAAGGGTCAGATTCCTCTTATTATAATTACATCCAGCCATCAATGGAACATGGTCCAACAAAATAAGTAGATAATTATGTCAAACAAATCCGTATGAGGACTTTATGGTTGGGATCCATAAGTCATCAATTCATAATGCACCATAGAGTTATATCTTATTATCGATATGTTTGTAAAATTACAATAGTAGTCCATTAACAATGGTCATGGTCACTGAGCAAACCATAGTAAATCCTGTAAACACAACTCACATGTAGCACAAAACATGTTTTCACCAGGCAATCCAAATTAGTATCTCAAAATATATGTGGAAATCATTTTGTTCTTTAATAAGATATGTGGCTTCAGCAAATGATTGTTTTTTCCCAACCTTTCTAATCCTGTGAAGCTACTCACAGTTGCCCATCATGTCAACAAAGGACAAATTAGTATCTCAAAATCCCATCACCCAGATCATATTGGGTTTTGTTATGTGTTATTATGTAATATAAGAGTTGCATACTTCTGTCAAGATCAAATATTCTCCTACATATCTAGTATTAATAACTACAAACTGAGTGACATTCATAGAGTACGAAGTAGTCCCATAATATATAAGCCTTGTTTCAACCGTACATTTGGATAGGTCTAGTGTAATGTAAATATAAGACTGTCTCCCTTTTCTTTTTCCGTGTTCTGTTATGAATTACACATTAACATAATGCACGAAAGCTTTACAAGGATAGGGCAGAAACATAATAACTGAGAAATAGTCTTGATCTATCATGCTCATACTAATTCACTCAAATATATTTCTGCAACTTTTATTATCACCAGGCCCATTCATGAAGGAACTTGCCACAGTTGTTATTCATGTCATTTCAACATGCAGGAATGTTTATATTCAGTCCAACTACCAAAACACACATCCACTATATAAATACACAGCTACGTATGGATATATATATATATGTATGTAATATATATATGTACACATATGCATGCCAATATATATATATATATATATATATATATATATATATATATATATATATATATATATATTTATACTTATATAATATGCACGTAGACCTTTAATAAGAACAAGAGTTTTCCTACTGAGTTTACTATTAAGCGACACAGGCTATAGAAATATCTGTTTATGCACTTCTAAAATTGGGTTATCATCATGTCACAACATCCATTCATTCACCATCTGTCATAAAGTTGATCATGCAATGTGCTTCCTTAATAGATCTGATCATATTCTAAAATCCAGGAGCAATTCTATAATCATGCTCAACCTTCAATTATCATGTAATGCATACTAGCATTTTCAAACTGACAACCTACTTCTTACTCTATGCCTACGCGTATGCACGGTACATATTTACTTGTATATACATCTATATTCCCATAAGCATAACATACATGGACTACATGCTGCATGCACATCTGCATATTCCCATACCTTATTACTCCAAGGTGCAGTCAATTGAATCCAGTAGCAGGACTGTGTTTCAAGGCAATCTAGCATGATTCCCTTGCAAAACATACGTTTACATGTATAATTTCAGATCACTGCTTGCCCCACCAAGTAGAATTCTTCATGCTTTATATATATACACCTACATATATAGATTATTTATAAAAGAACTATATAACACTTACCAGGGTCAATCTAACTGTACAACCCCTTGTTTCGACTAGTAGCTCCCTAGCTTCTTAGATCTTCCTTAAGTTTTTATTTAACATCTTCAGTTACTACCTCCAGCCATGCATATATTAAGTAGCCCCTTTTCCATAATTGCACCTCTGACATATTTGATAGTTTCAACTATACTTAACAGTTATTTGAATCTACCATTTATATATAAATGAATTAACCTACGCCCATATTAAAGTTTTTGCAATAATTAAGAAAAAAGAAAAATGTTGGGCCTTACAAATAAAGCAGTTCCCCTCCTAATGACAAATAATACTCACAGAAACGAAGTCTTGCTTAATTGATTGAACCTGTGCAAGTAATACAACTACGGAGGAAGCTGAAGAGTAAAATACTGATGCCAAAAGGGAAGGTGCAAACTATGGATATTATTGAATTTTTGTGATGATGCAGAAAGCATTGATGCCTCTGAAGCTCTTTGGAGAGTGGCTAAAGCCTTGCACTTGGTAAGATGATACAAAAATTTTCTTTCTAATTGTTATAGTAGATGGAGATGCACTTGCAAATCCTATCCACCTTGCAAGATGCTCAACTGTGTCCCCTTACACATGCCTAGTAAGAAGCTTCTTCATTATACAACGGCCACATAATCATAGATGAATGGTAATTGAAGGAAAAGCATCAACTATAAGTTTGGAAATATATTCGCAACCAACTATCATCAAAGAGATGTTTATTCCAATAAGATTTTTGTGTGCGAAGGACTTCTGGATTCATTTTATGAATGTGGCACCCTAAAATATATGGTCATACCAAACAAATACTGCATATCAAACCCCATCAAATCTATATACATGTGTCAATACAAACCACACATATAGAATGTATATGAAGTCCAAAAATATGTGTTCATACAAACCATCACTATTACAGTTAGAACATATAGCACTCAACACCCTACTTGCAATCTATGAAATACTGTCATAGTATCTTCCTTCAACATAGTATCTTCGTCAAGCAGTCATCTTCACATGACCTTCATTGTACTATAAATTGAATTGCATTACTATCATGAACATGAAATTTGAAAATAAATTATAGTTTTCTTACTACACAAGAGCTGCTAAGGAAAATGAGAAAAAACTTATGCATTATCCATAATCAGTATCTATCTCTTCCATTAACATAATTACCCATGTCAACTCTACAACTGAATTTCTAAATGCTTTCATTGCATCAAGCTGTTTACATTTAGACATGTGATCAGCTGGATGTTCTCGACAAGGTTGATCATCATGTGTTTGTGGTGGAATCCAATTTTCCCCATAATCTCTAGATATCCAATCATCAATCCTATTTATTTGAATATAATTATGCAGTATACAAGTTGAAATAACAATATCTCTTTGTGTGTCAATAGGATATGGAACTTGCATTTTAAAACTACTTTGAGACAGGGTGGGCACTGTATAGAAACTAAAATCAGACATCAATAGACTAATGAAAATGTTATGTATGAGTCTAGTAAGTGGTTAAGTGACAAACCCACTGGAATTGGCAGAAAACCAAACTTGGGTTGTGTAGAAGTTCAGCTAATATTCTAGCATCAGCTATAGATTATTCCATAACCCATATTTTTTGTCCAAGCCGACCATTCTAGGACCATTTTCTGAATAGGGAAAGTACCTAAGTGCATGTTAGGAGAACCAAACCACATTCTTGAATAACTTGGAACAAGCAAAAATCTAATTACTTGGTTGACCTCCCATAAAACTGACTATTGGTCTGGTTTCGAATCATGCCAGGCTTATCACGTCTATAAGTTTTTCAAGTCAATGTGTGAAACCAAGATAGGCCTGTCTCCCTCCTTGTTCCAGCTTATTTATGGATTTGATAAACAACACAATATCGACTATGTACTAGAGCAACATCCTTGCATTAAAGTGCAACTATCTATCTTAATCCAAGAAACACAGTAGTTATAGAAAAATTCACAAGAATATGTAAATCCACTTTGAAATTGGCAGCAATATGGTTAACATTTTAGAAAATTTTTGTTTGAATATATCAAACAAATGTACAAGGATATATATTCTCCTTTTTTTACCCAAACCTCATTTTGGTGGGTTGCCAAACACATTTTAAGTAGTTTACCACGTCATACAACATTAATCTTAGATTTAAAATGAATAAAACTCTTGTTTTAAAAAGTACTGACAAAAATTCAAGTTACCCATTGCTTGGTTTCTGTTCTAAACATGTCCATTAACCAAAGTTAATTGATTCATATGATCAAGAGAGATACCTCCATGAGGCTAAAACCCCTCTTCCTTTCCTCTTTCTCCTGGGGTTCAAAACTACTCTAAAGTTAATTGATTCACATAGTTAGGGGAAGATATCCTGAAGAGGTTGAATGTCGCTCCCCCTTCCCCCTGCCCAGGGATCCATGACAACTTTGAGACATGTGTGGGCACCAATACAAGTATCAACTAGACTGTTACACAGAGACTATTTGTATTCCAGATGAGTAGCACCTATGAGAATCAAACTGATGACCAGAGTTTCACTGGCCTGCTAGTCCGACCAGCTATGTATTAATTTACATCATGGAAAACACTTTTTTTATTGACTTTATCAAATACTTTTATGAGATACAATCAGTATTTGTAAAAAAAAAAATTTGATATCGACTAACTTAACTATATAATTTTTGTAATGGTACAAGCTCCTTAACACAAGGACTAAAATATTGTCGACCATCCTTGTTTTCTGTTCTTTTACAAGGCCTTTCTTTTTGTTATTTTAAACTAAAGTAGACAAGTTGGATTGGGTTGGAAGGATGAAATTTTCCAATTGTGAAGAATGTTTGGATATGTTTCTATAAGAAAAGCATCATCATGAAAATTCCTCTAATTTTTGAGCTGCAAGCTACAGGCGCATATTTACTTGAACTGTTGGACTGAGATTGGAGTAGTGAAATATCCTAGCTCCGATGTCATTGGCATGTAGTTCATTTATAGCTGTTGAAATATGTTGTATTGGGACCGGATCCAGATCTGGATCCGGATCCCTTGGGCGCGGGTACCGAGGATGGCTCGGTACCCTAGGCGGCTTCTCCCCTCTCTCCTTTATATTCTCACTTATGTGTAATTGTTGAATTAAGTGAATAAGAATTTTCTCTCTCCTAGGGTTGCGGTGTGCCCCTAGGTTAGAGCTTCCCCGTGGTTTTTTCCTCGTTCTGAGGTTTTTCTACGTACATCGTGTGTTCGTTCCTTGGTCTATTCTTGTGGTTTGTGTTTCTACATGGTATAAGAGCCGCCGTATGCGATCTATTGGTGTTTTTCGTCGTGATCTCGTCGTTTGTGTTTTCTGCGCCGTCGCCTCGGGATCTGTGCACGTCGTCGCCTCGGGATTCATGCCACCGCTAGGGTTCTGTGCTGTCGCCTCAGGATTCATGCACGTCTCGGGATCCGTGCACGTCTCGGGATCCATACATGTCTCGGGTTCCGTACTGCCACCTTGGGATCCATGCACGTTGTTACCTCGGGATCTGTGCACACCGTCGCCTCGGGATCCATGCGCTCACCTACGGTTCGTGCAGCTGCCGCTGCGCCAAATACCACCGTCGCCATTGGTGACATCGCCAGTGTCACCCTTTGCACCGTCGACTTGCTTCCCGGAGAAGAAGGAAGATATGCGTGCTTAGGCGCTTCCTAAGCTTGCCTCCCCCTATTCACCTCACTTTCTAGGGGTCTTTTGCTAATCCGGTGAAGTGCATCCGCCTCTAATATGCATTTTCTTGCTTGGTTGATCCTTGATTCCATCTCTTGTTTTTTCTTTGGCACCCATTGTGCGGGAAGAGGTGGCTGGTCCGTGTCTTGATAGAGGACGTGAAGGAGGAGAGAAGCGTAACTTGAGGATTGCCTCAACGTCCGCCGGCGCTCCGGCGATCGCATCCCCCTTTCCTTACAAAAGACCGGGGTTAAATTGGTCTTACGGGTGAAGGCTTTCCTCATATCGAAGTTGATTTTCTATTCACTTCTATACCCTGATTCTTGTTGGCTTTACCTCTTGCATCGTGATTCCAGCAAGGAGAACGTGTGGTGCAATCTCTACCCGTGGGAGACTGCAGCCCAAGAGAGAGTAGGAATCGCTTCCGTCGAGCGATATCGACGATTGTTTCCCCCAATCGACTTTGTGTACACTCTTGGGGTTGATTGGGCATCCGGTGACGATATTACCTCTCTCTTTATCATTCCTTTTTTAAATAGAACTTGATTTTTCTCTCGTTCTTGTGATTCTATCCAAGGATTTTACTGCCCGTTGGTGACCGTGATGGCTGAAAAGATGACTTCCAAGGTCGGTGATTGGATTGTTGATAGCGGAGCTACGCATCATATGACCGGGGATCCTAAGTTGTTTCAAGAATACAAATTGTCTTCCGGGCAGCAACG
>JAANDH010001820.1:0-20041 GCA_011799765.1 Nymphaea thermarum | reverse complement strand
TTGATCGGAAGAGGCAACAAGGGCTTGGGTGAGCTGAGCCCCATCAGACGTGGAGGACTCCTCAGGGGTAGTCGACAGGCGACCAATATACGCCTGGAGCTCCTTGAGTTGATCAGGAGATAACTTGGTGGTCTTCACACCACTAGAAGAAGTGCCCTGACTGGAGTCAGGCAAAGAGGGGCTGCGCCTGCCAGAGGGACGCCGACCTCTGACCAACCTCTTCTCAGGATGAAGATCCCAACAAAAGTCTGCAGAGTGACCCAACTTGTTGCAGTGAGTGCAACGCCGAGCAGGACGCTGCCCTGTACCTGAGGCACGGCTGACAAAAGCAGAGGGAACACTGCCAGTAGTGAGATGCATCACTTGGCGACGCTGTTCCTCTGACTCAACACGGGCATAGACTTCCTCGATGCCCGGAATCTCATCACCATTCAGAATCTGGCTGCGTATAGGCTCAAACTCATCCCGCAGACCTCCAAGAAACAGAAACGTGCGATCCATCCATTCTTTTTCCCAGTGAAGGGAATGGTCTGAACCACACTTCCACTCATCAGTCACATGATAATCCAGCTCCTCCCATTTGGTCTTCAGAGCCGCGTAGTAGGCAGCAACGGACAGATCTCCCTGCGTCAGAGAGTAAATACTCCGTTTAATCTGGTAGGTGCGTAGATGTCTCTTCTTGCGCCCATACATCTTGGCAAGCACAGTCCACATGTCAAAAGACGTCGGTTTCCTCAAAATAAGAGGCTGGATGTCGGAGGACACAGAGCTAATGATCCACACCTTCACCTGGCTGTCCTCCAACGCCCACGTCTCCCAGTGAGGGTCAGATTTGGGGGGCGCAGGTTTGTCGCCAGTGATGTAGGAAAGGCGCCCACGTCTCGTAATCCCAATCTCGAGAGCAGCAGACCAAGAGAGATAGTTATCCTTGGTAAGGCGGATGGATGTGACCTGGATAGGCACATTCTCTGTCTTGAGGCGCTGCCCGCATCGAGACCGGCATTCTTGGCAGAACCCAACAACTCAGCCATCACAACAACCACAAAGATCGACGGTGGAAGCGGCTACGGCGCAAGGGACAAAGGTGACGGCGCAACAGGCGCAAACGGCGGCAGGAGACAGAAGGCGACGGCGCAGCGAGGACCTCGGCGGCAGCGGAAGGCAACGGCGCAGCAAGAGACGACTACGGTGACAACCCAAGCAGCGACGACCAACGCGGCGACGATCCACGCGGCGACGATCCAAACGGCGACAGCAGCGGCGCAGCTGGAGACGACGGCGGCGGAGCAGGCGATGATGACAGCGGCGGAAAAACAGTAAGGCGGCCAACGAGCGACGGACGCCGGAACTTCAACGGCGTTGGGCGACGGCAACCTCCACGAAAAACGCTCTTCTTCAACTTCGATGGCTCTGATACCATGTAGAAACTCAACCACGAAGAGGAAGAAGAGAAGAGAAACACACGATGTACGTGGAAAAACCTCAAACGAGGAAAAAACCACGGGAAGCTCTACCTAGGTGCACAACCGCAACCCTAGGAGAGAGAAAATTATATTTCACTCAATCACCAAGTACACATAAGTGAGATTAAATAGAGGGAGAAGGAGGAGAAGCAGCCTAGGGTACCGAGCCCGCCTCGGTACCCGCGCCCTAGGGAACCGGGTCCAGACACAGACCCGGTTCCGGTAACACATATTCTAACATATATATATATATATATATATATGTCCGTGTGTACGGCCGTACCCCCGTACCCACGTTTTTTGAAAATGGTCCGTACCAATACCGGTACCCGTACCCGTACCTATGTGACATAGTTTAGAATGTAACATTTGCAACCGAAGACTTTAAATCTTTTATAAGTTGGCTCCAAATTAAAAAGTTTTTTGAAAGGGAGAAATGTTTTCTAAAACTTTAGAGGGCATTCTATTAATCAAATAGATTGATGTTAGAATTGCTTCAGCCCCAAAATTTTTTGGAACATTTTTTGATATGAGAAGAGCTCTTCTTGTTTCAATAATATGAATATGTTTTCTTTCGGCGACTCCATTTTGTTGGGGTGTTTTAGGACAAGATTTTTGGTATATAATTTCCTTTTCCTTTAAGAATTCTTCAAATTCATTGGAAATGAATTCTCCCCCGGAATCAATTCTAAAAATTTTAAGGTTTTCATCAAATTGTGTTTTGATCATGTTGTAAAAGTTTTTGAAATTCATAAATACATCTGATTTGCGTTTAAGAAAGTAATCCCAAGCATATCGAGAGTAATCATCCACAAAATGACATAATAAAGCAAACCACCTTTAGACATAATAGGAACAGGTCCCCATACATCCGAATGCACTAATTCAAAGGGTGCTTTTGCAACAAAATTTCTATTTCCAAAAGGTAAAACCTTAATTTTGACTTTAATGCAATCATCACAAGAGATCATTTCTTTACATTACTCATCCAAAAAAGGGATACAAGACATTTTTCCTACACTTGAATGCCCAAGTCTTTGATGCCAAATTTGAATGTCACTTTTCTTGACTACATTGCAAGTAGGGTTGGAAAAATCCAAACAATCCACATAGTGGAGATCATTTTTCCTAGAACCTTCCCCAATCGTCCTCTTGGAAATATGGTCCTGTATCAAAAATTTATTTTGTGAGAAGACAATATCACATCCATGATTGATTATTTGAGAAACCGACAAGAGATTTAAGTTAAGTTTGAGAATAAATCTAACTTTTGGTATTTTGAAAACTTTTGAATTCAAATTTTGATCATGTTAGAATATCGTGTGTTGGGAACCGGGTCCGGATATGGACCAGGTCCCATGGCGCGGGTACCGAGGATGGCTCGGTACCCTAGGCGGTCTCCCTCCTTATAACCCCACTTATTGTGTAATAGTTGATTAAGTGGAATAAGGTTTTCTCTCTCCTAGGGTTGCGGTTGTGCACCTAGGTAGAGTTTCTCCGTGGTTTTTTACCTCTCTCTGAGGTTTTCCACGTATATTGTGTGTCTCTTCTTCTTCTCATTATCTCGTTTCGTGTTTCTACATGGTATTAGAGCCACCGCGTGTGGTTTTCTCTCTGTGATCGTGCGTTTCTGGTGGTTTTCGTTGCTCCCCTCATCTCCCGCCGCCGCCGCCAGCCGCTGCTACGGCTGTTCTCGCACGGCCGCCTTCTGTTCTTGCGCCGACGCCATTCTTCGCTCCGCCTGATCGAGTGTTGCCGCCGTCAGCGTCGCCAGTCTTGCCGACGCCAGTCTTCTCTCCGCCTGATGAAGCGCTGCCGCCGTCAGCGCTGCCTGTCTCCGTTCTTCATCGTCGACACCACTGCCGCCCCTTCTTTGTCGCCGGTGGTGTTTGGGATGGCCGATGCCGTGATCCCCAAGATGGATGATACCCTGAACTCGGGCAGTAATACCAAAAGTGAAAACTTACCAGTTCATGTCACTTCCATCCGGCTGAACAAGGATAACTATCTCTCTTGGTCCGCTGCCCTAGAAATCGACATTACCAGTCGTAGTCGGCTTCACTATATCACGGGGGAGAAGCCTGCACCTTCCAAAACCAATCCCCAATGGGCGACCTGGGCACTTGAAGACAGTCAGGTTAAAGTATGGATTATAAGCTCTGTGTCTGCTGATATTCAACCGTTGATCTTACGTAAATCGACTGCATATGATATGTGGACTGTTCTTGCAAAGATGTATGGTCGTAAGAAGCGTGTTTTACGTGCATATCAAATCAAACGTAGCATATATGCTCTTAAACAGGGTGATTTGTCTGTTGCCTCCTTCTATGCCGCCCTGAAGACTAAGTGGGAGGAACTTGATTATCATGTCAATGATGATTGGAAATGTGGTTTAGATCATGCCCTGTACTGGGAAAAGGAATGGATGGACCGTACCTTTATCTTTCTTGGAGGCCTACGTGATGAGTTTGAATCCATTCGGAGTCAAATTCTTAACTGTGATGAGAATCCTGCCATCGAAGAGGTGTATGCTCGTGTAGAGTCTGAGGAACATCGGCGTCAGATTATGCATATTGATCCCAGTCAGGGGAGTGCTCCAGCAGCCTTTGTGAGTCGTACTTCAGGGACAGGGCAGCGCCCTGCTCGTCGGTGCAGCCATTGCAACAAATTAGGTCATTCTGTTGACTTCTGTTCGGACCTTCATCCTGAGAAGTGACTTGTTCGGGGTCGTCCTCCTCCCAGTCGGCGTGCTTCTTCTTTGCCCGAGTCTAGTCAGAGTAGCTCGTCCAATGCTGTCAAATCCAAGCTCTCCTCAGATCAACTCAAAGAGCTGCAAGCATACATCAGTCGTTTGTCTACTCAGGAAGACACTTCCACATCTGAGGGAGCTAAGTTAGCCCAAGCCCTTGTTGCCACTAGTGATCAAGGTAATTCCTCGCATGGTGATTGGATTGTTGATAGTGGTGCTACACATCATATGACAGGGGACCCTAAGATGTTCCAAGATTACAAATTGTCTTCTGGGCAACAACGCGTGTCTATGGCTGATGAGTCTTCTATCTCTGTGGCTGGGAAAGGCAGTTTGTCTCTATTAAATAAATATCGTCTCCACAATGCCCTTCATGTTCCCAACATTCCTGTAAATTTGTTATCTGTCAGCAGTATTACCAAAGAACTCAATTGTAATATGATTTTCTCTGCTGATCGGTGTTTCTTACAGGACTTGGTGATGGGGCAGAAGATTGGGATTGGTTCGGCTATTGATGGGCTCTACAGATTACATGTGCAAGTTGTCTCTGCTCTTATTTCAGCCACGAGTGGACAGTTGTCAGGCTTGGAGGACAAATCTACTATTATGAGATGGCACGAGCGGCTTGGACATCTTCCGTTTCCGTTGATTAAGAAGTTATTTCCTAGTTTGTTTCATTCTGTTTCTATGGACTCCTTCACATGTGAAGTGTGTCAGTTGGCCAAACATGTCAGAGCTTCATACCCTATTTCTTTTAATAAAAATACTCGTCCTTTTTCCTTGGTTCACTCTGATGTTTGGGGTCCTTCGGGAGTACCCATGTGCCGTGGTTTTCATTACTTCATGACTCTCATTAATGATTACTCCCGTTGTACGTTCGTGTACTTGTTGAAAGAACGTAGTGAAGTCCCTGTTATTGTCAAAAATTTTGTGGCTTTTGTTGAGACCCAGTTTCAGACCTCTGTTCAGGCCTTGAGGACTGATAATGCTAGAGAATATGTTTCCCAATCCCTTGATGACTTCTTGAAAAGCAAGGGTATTGTCCATGAGACGTCCTGTAGTTACACACCTTCCCAAAATGGCGTAGCTGAACAGAAGAATCGCCATTTGTTGGATGTCACCCGGGCTATTATGTTTCATCGTCAGGTTCCTAAGCGGTACTGGGGTGATGCACTTCTCACTAGTGCCCACCTTATTAACCGTATGCCTACCCGTGTGTTGGAGGGTCACTCCCCATATTCTCTACTTTGGCCTACTCAGAATCCCTGGCCTCTTACCCCTCGGGTGTTTGGGTGTGTTTGTTTTGTTCATGATCATAGTCCCTCTCTCAAGAAACTTGATCCTCGGTCTATCAAGGCTGTTTTTATGGGATATTCCTCTACTCAGAAGGGATATAAATGTGTTGATCCTACTACTTGTAAATTCTATGTCTCCCCCTTTCATGAACATGAGGCCTACTTTACTGGGAATCCTCTTCAGGGGGAGTGTCTAGGAAAAAGTTGTGAAGAGTATTCCTCGCATCAGTTGATTCAATTTACAGACTTCTTAGATTACAAGGCAGACACAGTCAGAGATGATAGAGGCAGTCACTTGGATGGGAACTCTGTTGATGACCAGTCCACATCACGTGATCACTTGTTTGGCCAGGTGTACATCAGGAAAAAGACAGATGGGGTGGAGACTGATGTGGTTGCGAATGTTGAAGGAACCAATCCCAATCCCGTGAGTGCCCCAGATGACCCAAGTCCAATCGATGAAGAGCTCCCTATAGCCCTGCGCAAGGGCTCCAGGTCTTGTACTTCTCATCCAATTCAGTAATTCGTCTCGTATGCTAAACTTAGTAAGGATTACAAATGCTTTATTACATCCTTGTCTAAGTCTGTGATTCCCAGGTGTGTAGAAGATGCTAGAGAGGATCGTAAATGGTTGCAGGCCATGACAGAGGAGATGGATGCCTTGGCAAAGAATAACACTTGGGAAGTTGTTGATATTCCCAAGGGGACTCATTTAGTTGGTTCTAAGTGGGTGTTCAATGTGAAGTACAAGCCAGATGGTACTGTGGAGAGGTATAAGGCTCGCCTTGTTGCAAAGGGGTTCAGCCAAAAGTATGGTATTGATTATCTTGAGACTTTTGCCCCTGTTGCCAAATTGAAAACTGTGAGGGTCATCTTAGCTCTTGCTGTGCAAAAGAAGTGGAGGATGGATCAGCTTGATATCAAGAATGCATTCTTGAACGGGCATCTAGAAGAAGAGGTCTACATGAGCATGCCTCCTGGATATATTCAAAGTGGAAAATGTTGTCACCTCAAGAAAGCGTTATATGGTTTAAAGCAGTCTCTTAGAGCTTGGTTTGAAAGATTGAGAATAGTGATGAAGACAAATGGATACAGACAGGGAAATGGTGATCACACTTTATTCATTAAGCAGAGAAATGGTCTGGCGAGTCTTTTTCTTGTGTATGTTGATGATATGATAGTCACAGGTGACGATGAAGAAGAAAAAAGGAAGATGAAGGAGAGGTTAGCTACTGAGTTTGACCTTAAAGATCTGGGTAAACTGAGATATTTCTTGGGAATTGAGATTGTTCGATCAGAGACAGGGCTGGTTATGAGCCAAATGAAGTACACTCTGGATCTGTTAAAGGAAACAGGTAAACTTGGTTGTAGGTCTTTCTTAACTCCAATGGAGTCTGGCACAAAGATTAGTCTCAAAACTGGCAACATCCTTGATGAGGAAGGAAAAAGGCGGTATCAGAGGCTAATTGGTAAGCTTATCTATCTTACTCTTACTCGTCCTGATATCACCTATGCTGTGAATGTGTTGAGTCAGTTTATGCATGCTCCTACTGATTGCTACTGGAAGAGTGCAGAAAGGGTGTTGGGGTACCTAAAGAATGACCCAGGGAAAGGATTATTGTATACTCCGCAAGACCAACTTAATATTGAAGGTTATTCTGATGCAGATTGGGCAGGATGCACTGATACTAGGAGATCTACCACTGGGTACTGTATCTTTCTTGGAGGTAACCTGGTTGTTTGGAGAAGCAAAAGGCAGGAAGTTTGTTCGAGGTCTAGTGTTGAGGCTGAATACAGGGCCGTTGCTATGGGAGTTACAGAAATGCTGTGGTTGAAGATTCTTCTAGCGGACATTGGAGTTGAAATGGGAGAGAAGATGAAGATGGACTGTGATAACAAGTCGGCAATTAATCTTGCAAACAATCCCGTCCTACATGACAGAACCAAACATGTGGAGATTGACCGTCATTTCATACGGGAACGCATTGATTCAAAGGAGCTGATTCTACCTTATATGAAGTCTGAAGATCAAATTGCCGATGTCTTAACCAAAGTCTTATGTACATCTCAATTCAAGAAAAATGTGAGCAAGCTTGGCATGTTTCATATGTATGCCAAGCTTGAGGGGGAGTGTTAGAATATCGTGTGTTGGGAACCGGGTTCGGATATGGACCCGGTCCCATGGGCGCGGGTACCGAGGATGGCTCGGTACCCTAGGCGGTCTCCCTCCTTATAACCCCACTTATTGTGTAATAGTTGATTAAGTGGAATAAGATTTTCTCTCTCCTAGGGTTGCGGTTGTGCACCTAGGTAGAGTTTCTCCGTGGTTTTTTACCTCTCTCTGATTTCCACGTATATTGTGTGTCTCTTCTTCTTCTTCTCCTTATCTCGTTTCGTGTTTCTACAAATCAATATTCTCAACACATTTGATTTCAAGAGGAGTTTCATCGGCGGTTTTAACAAAAAGACACAATTCTTCCTTAGTGCATTCGGTAAGCAGTGAACTACAAGGGGTCATATGAAATGAAGTTCCGGAATCAAGTATCCAAGAATACTTACTTGATAATGTAGATGTCACCGTTGCTCCGGAAGTTGGAGAAGCCCTTCCTTCTTTGAAAAGTGGTTGAAGAGCATCAATAAGCTTTGGTTGGAGAGCACTTACAAGCTTGTCTAGGTCAAATCGTTTGCTTTCTTCACACATTGTGTCAGCCATACTTGTCTTTCTATCAAATTTCCTCAATTTAGGACATCTAGGTTTAGTATGTCATTTTTCTTGACAATGAAAACATATAGTCTTTTTGTTGCCTTTATCCTCATAATTTCGATTAAAGTGAGAAGGCCTATAAGTTCTCATACATCTTGTCCTTTCTTCTTTAGTGTCTTTGCCTCTGCCTGACCTTCCCTTGTTGGTAGCCTTACAGACTCACCTTCCATTCGTCTTCTTTTCCTTTTCTGTCATTCCCCCAACTTGTCTATTTCTTGGGGCCGTCTTTGGAGGTTGTGGCTCATTTCAGCTTGGTGGCGCATTTGGGATGAGCGCAACAACAGGGTCTTCAGGGGCACCTTCTGTTCGCCGGAGTCTGTGGCTCGTCTTGTACAGGGAGATGTTCATTTTGCTATTCAGCTGCAGCGTCGTCCTCTTTCTACGACTGGGAGATGATGTCATTCTGTCCTTCCATCCTCTTTCCACCCCTCTTACTTTGTTTTTCTGTATGTTGTATTTATATTTCCTCTATTGCTTTTGTCTTGCGGTTTGTTACTGTAACTAGGGGACTTCTTGTCCCCAATTTTTTATCTTGGGGACTTCTTGTCCCCCAATCTTGATATACGTTCCCATTTTATCGGCTCATATGAGCGCCGGGTCTTGAGGTAGCAAGAACACTTTCATTCTTTTCTTTAGAAAAGTTGAGTCTATTTTTTTCCATTTGAAGCTCCGCTATAGCTTCATTCATAGATGGCACTTTATGTCTATGGAGCAAGGAAGTTTTGACTCCATTATATTCCGGTCTAAGACCAAGAATGAATTTGTAAAATTTTTCCCTTTGGATTTGTTTTTCCCTTACTCCAATGTCTCTTGGATCATACCTTTCGGGTTCAAATAGGGCAAGTTCATCCCATAATTGTTCCATTTCTCCAACATATTTCTAAAGAGACTTATCTCCTTGTTGGAGACTTGCAATCTTCATTTGAAGATTGTACATGTTGGCCACATCTTTCATAGTGTGGGTTTTCTTGACGAATTCCCAAGCTTCATGAACAAAATTATGTTTTGCTATTTGGCCCATAGTAGTAGTATCGACACAAACAATAATCCATGTAATAATCTTATGATGTCCTATCTTCCACTCTTCCCATTTTCTCTCATATTCATTCATAACCTTATCTTTTTCTACTCTATTTAGTTCTTGGGCTTTTCCATCTATGGTTTTGGTTAAGACTAATTGTGGTTCACTTTTAGAACCATCAACAAATCCCCATAAACCTTTACTTCTAATGAAATGTTCCATAGTTTTTGCTCAAGAAACATAATTTGATGAAGTAAGTTTAGGGAGAGGAGTAAAAGAAGTTCTATCATCCATAATGTGTACCTTGTAAGATGAAGTTGATGTAGCCACAAGAGTAGTATCAAAACAGCTCTCAACGTTGGTGAAAAATCCACGAAATCAACCATCACAAAACAGCAAGAGGGTAGCTCCAAAAATATGAAGAGCTTGCTGCCACGAGGGAAGATATTACTAGGAAAACAGTCACAACTTTGGCAGCCACGGAAGCTTGATAAGGTGTGCTCAATTCCGTCACGTAGATCACTTTAAAGCCTCAAGAAGTAATTTCCAAGAGCCACCAAAAGGAGAAAAACAGCACCTCCTTGAGTCAAAACGCAGCTAGCAATATATCAAACACTTGGAGTGCTTCACAACTTCAAAGAAAGAGCACGTGCTGAAAACTTCAAACATTGAAGGACAGCAAGACGAAGAGCTAAAACGTGGCTCTGATACCATGTAAATCAGGCCCAATCTTGTCAAGGCAAATGCTTCAAGAGAAGCACTCTTAAAGCTTCCAATAACTTCAATAAGTAACACACACAAAGAACCTTAAACTTGAGGAGAAGAAGAATGTATTAATCTTGACAAAGTATACAAAAAGAGGCTAAAAAGTCGTAACATAACAAGGGTCCGTAGTGCCCTATTTATACAAGAAATAAAGAAGAAAGGAGGAAGAGGAAGTGGCTGTTGGAGCTCCCAACAGCTAGAAATGTAGCCGTTGGGAACTCCCAACAGCTATTTCCTTTGTAAAATAAAAAAGGAAAAAAAGTTCAGAAAAAGGCACGAAAAATAAAGAAAAAATAAATACAAGAAGTCCTATGTATACACACATATATTTATATATGCAAATCATACATCAAACTGCTAGGAGTTTAAGATATATGATAATAGATATCAAAACATGTATGTACTTACATTATAAATTCTAACAATGATGTGGCAGATTGACACAATAATTTTAATGCATAACTTTGAAGTTTTGGTGTCTCTGAACCATAAGTTCCCCACCAATTTAGAGGATCTTCATCCTTCCTTGCCATAACAGCTATCAGTGAATCAAAGTTACCATTTGAAAACTTGCCAAACTCACGATTTACCATCTTCAATGCATGATGATCATTATAAAGTCTTCCCAAGCATAACAACCTATGCTTTGATATTTCTGGATCTCGATGAGGAGGGACACAACCAACTCCTCCTTTCAGCCACTTTTGTGAGTAATATTTGGGATTTAGAGAGTATGCTATGCAATGCAAAGGAGTATTGCTTTTGTTCCATCTTTTTACAAGAAATTCATGCACTTGATTGAAGAAATATGAGTCATCAAGAGATACATCCTTTTTCTCATGTTTATATATTATACTTTTAATTTTTTCAATCATGATATCCCACATTTCATAAACTTTATGCAGCATGGGACCATCTTTGTGAACCTCTCTTATCATCTCCCGTATGGCTTTGTAAATTGATAGAAGAAGTTTGTGACTTTGTCCCACCATTTATCATCTAAAATGCCCTTTTCTACTGCTTGAGCTTTCTCATCATCATCGGTACGATAAAATTCCCAATCATTGTCAGTTACCATCAATGTCAATGCACTCTTAATTTGCTTAAATCTTTTCAACGTTACAATGAAAGAAAAGAAATGTGTCTCAGGCTTCAGCAACCTTTAACAACCTCAAATCAAAATGTTTATTGAATATAGAGAGAGCATGATGATGATTTACAACAAAATTTCTAATATTTTAGTGTCATGCTCAAGTTCTTCAATCCATGAACGTAGACTATATGCTTTTGAGGGTTTGTAGACACTCTTTGGTGCAAGATTTAAGCTACGTCCTACACAAGGTGTCTAGAAAATATGACTATATTTAGGGTCACTTGACAAATTCATACTTGCACGTCTGCAAACTGGCGCATTATCGGTAATAAGATGCACTACATGTTCACCAACTTCTTTGTTCACTTCTATGAACGTCGACTTCAAATATTCGACATCTTTATATTGCTCAGATGGATCAACACACTTTAGGAAAATTGGACCATTAAGTGAATAAGCTATAAAGTTTATTAATGGTCGCCTTTGTATGTTCGTCCATCCATAAAAAACGATAGATACTCCATGTTCATTCAATGCAAATTTTTTGATTTCTAATAAGTTTTCAACCGTTGCTTTCTCTTCTGCTAGAAGTAATGTTCTCAATTTGTTTGATCTTGGAGGCACATAACCAGCTAGATTGCAATTAGCCAATGATGTAACTATATCTTTCTAGTAAGGACTTATGGCTAAAGTAAATGGAAGTGAACTTGCAGAAAAGAATCTAGCTATTTTTTTATCCATTTCTGCTCTACTCATATTTCTGAATGATTCTTTTGTTGTTTTGTTGCCTTCCAAACCATTTTTCTTTTCTTCCACATATCAACACTTTGTTCGATAGTCAAAGGAACAGAAAGTTCACTTGATTTACCTAAATTTTTCTTCAATTCAGCTGCCTCCTATTCTTTTTTCAATTCTCTCAATGTAGCTTCATCAACTTTTGGGCATGATCTGACTCCTTGGGCACAAATGTGTAAGAAATGTGCTTTAACACATGTATATGAACCAGTGAATCATCCATTGCAAAGCTTACATGTGAATCGTATGTTGCTTCCACCATCGGGAGTTTTTTCTCCTTTTGATATAAGTTTCCAAAGTGGTTGATGCTGATCTGTGGTTTCACTTGAATCAAGGTTGACACTACTGGTAGAACTTATTAACATAGATGCACTTGACATTGCCTTTCCCTTGTCAGCCATTATATCTAAAAGGTGAGAAATGAAAAGGAAACATGAATATGAGCAAGTATGGCAGGTGGATGGTAGTGAAGAGTAGGAGCCATGGGTTACCTGCCGTTAGAAGAAGCTGCAACACCTATTGCCGGAGGAGGTAACAGTTGGGCTGAATGGAACAGCGGAGCGTAAGGAGTAGTGTCGGTGCGAAGGTAGTAAGGAGTTTGGGCTTTTACTTGACGCCGGAAGAAGCTGCAACACCTGCCACTGTGATGGAGCACAACGCAGCGAAGCGAGTGTGCTTATGAAAAGTCAATTGGTTGAATGGAACAGTGTAAGGGGTAGAGCAGGGCAGAAGGCAGGAATGACATTTGGAATAGGAAGGTTACATGATGCTGGCAAGGATCTGTGTCTGGTGATGCTGCGGGTGAGGACGATGCTCTGTGTCTGGTGAAGGAAGTTGCGGCGAACGAGAGGGAAGGTAGTAGGGGCTGAACATGAGCAAAGGGGACAAGGTGGGAAACTGGAGGAAGGAGGAGAAGGGGGCAAAGGCAGAGGGAAAAGCGACAAAGTCGAGGGCGAGTAACCTACGCGGTTAGCGTTGACAGTGTCCAGCAAACGGACAGACGTGGTGAGCTAGCATGTCCGTGCCGTGTCAAGCCGATACGACATGGACACGCTAGTCTGCCAGCCACATCCGTGTTTCATAGGCGATAGCCTACACACTTAGATGAACCTAGAGGCTGGGCAGGACTTGCACATTAATTGAGCCATACTCAAGTGAAAGTCAATGAAATGCAAATATTAATTGTTAAAATTAATGATGGAACTGAAGTGTTTCTCAATAGGAAACTTATAACTATCAACTTATAATAATAAAAAAAGTAAAATCCACATAACATGATAATACATAATTAAAAGCTTAAAAGATCAAATTTAATGAAGTTGAACAACTAAATATACATGTTATATTATATAGCTCAAAAAAAGCTTACAAACAATATAAATACTTTTCAAAGTTATGGATTTGCAAAAGCTTTACCATTTCCTAAATGCTCACTACTAAATCTCTAATTGTAGTTTCTAAAATTATAATCCTAAAAGAAAACTAGAATCTCTAATCTAATTGAACATAAATCTTCAATATAATCGTAGTTCATATTAATGTTTCTTGCTGTGAACTTGTTTTCTATTATAATTCTAATAAACAAGAAAAAGTACTAAGGTAACGATACATATATGTGTGAGAGCTAGAAACTTAAAATAACATAAATGACTATGTCACATAGGTACGGGTGCGGGTATGGGTACGGACCATTTTAAAAAAACGTGGGTACGGGGGTACGGCCGTACACACACGGATATATATATATATATATATATATATATATATATATATATATATATATATATATATATATATATATATATATATATATATATAAATTTCAAACAATAACAAAATGCTAAGGGTGTTCCTTTAAATACATTTTTCTTGAATTTTTCTGATTTTCACTAGTTTTTTCGGATTTTTTTAGATTTTTTCTGATTCTTTATTACCATGGGTGTTCCTTTAAATACATTTTTCTTGATTTTTTCTGATTTTTACTAGTTTTTTCGGATTTTTTTAGATTTTTTCTGATTTTTTTTTTTATTTTTTAATATTTTTTATTACCATGGAAGCATTAACTATGAATTGGATCAGTAGAAATGGAGCGAGTTGGCAAGTAGGCCCGGATCCAAACTACTACACAAGACAATTGTGTTGGGTTCATATTTAGTCCTGTATCAGAAGTTGAAGAAGACTTTCATTACTTTAAAGCTTGATAGATGGTTACCTCATCCACCAAGCTCCATGGTGAAAGCGGTAGCTTGAGCAAGGGTGGTTCGGTGGTGGTGTTCGGAGGACTTAGTCACCAACGGGGCACGCTTTTTTCATAAAAAAATGGACAAAATTGGACTTTGACCGTAAAAAATGGACAAAATTGGACTTTGACCGTGTCCAATTTTGGACAGATACGGTCCCCGGTACGTTGACCGTACCCGGTACGGTCAACGCGTACCGGGGACGTACCCAAGCCCGTACCGGTACCGGTACCAGTGTGGTACCGGTACCGGTAGGGTACGCCCCCTTTGGGGGCGTACCCATGTTACATAGATAAATGACCAAAGTAAAGTAGTATATGAATTGTAATTGTATGTACAAGTGCATATGCACATTCCCGCATGTACTTTTAATGCAAAACTACATGCAACAACAAAAATGCACAAAAGTTAATGAAAAAATATTGTTTCAAAAGAAGAAAAAGAAAAATAATAAGAAAGAAGTGAAGTAAAAATTTGTCAATGAAAGAAGCCTAGGCTATTGAACGTCTAGGCGTCTTAGGGGATGTTCTAGGCATTTTCAAATGTTAGGTTGTTTAAAACCAGCTAGCATTAGGCACAAGCCTGTGAGCCTTTGACAGTAGACTGCAAACAAGTGGTTCAACGGTGTTCTGCCCTCAATATTCATTTCTACTTTTTTGTTAACTTCATCAGGATTATCAATTTCAAACATCATTGCAATTACTATTGTCATAGCTAGAAAGTAATTAAAATAGGAAAATATAGTTGATGAATTCATTTTAAGCTTTGCATCTTCCAAATCCACTTGCTTTCTCCAGAAAAAATATATTTTTGCAACATACTTGACTTGTAATTTTTAACATCATCATACTTGTGTCCCTTTTGAGTTTCTGAGTGTTCAATGAAAGTTCCTGAAACATTCGAGGGAAACTTATCTCATTTTTCATTTTAAACATAGTATTTACACCTAAAACATCTATGTGACAACCCGACCCACTCCTAGGCTCGGGCCCCTAGTTTGGCGGATCCCAACCCGCCCCTTAGCAGTTTCGGCTCCAACCTTAAAAAATATAGGAACCAGGACAATCATCTCATTAATGACTCCCCTTTATAAGCCTTTGAAGATTCTTCACAATCTTCAATACGGGACTAAACATTTGGGGCGTTACAATCCACCCCCCCTTAAGGCACACGCGTCCGCGTGTGTGGGACCCTAGGTCCGAGTGTTGAACCGGCTCTGATACCACTGTAACAACCTTACCCACTCCTGGTTCGGAGGATCCCAACCAGCCCCCTCGCAGTATTGGCTCCAACCTTAAAAAGGTTAAGAACCAGAACAATCATCTCATTAATGACTCCCATTTATAAGCCCTTGAAGATTCCTCACAATCTTCAACACGGGACTAAACATTTGGGGCGTTACAGTCTAGGCTTTTAGGTTTGGTCAACTCAATACATAATTGAAGAGTTCAGCAAAAGGAATTCTTTTTGATAATTTTGAAGCCATTCTACAGAATTAAAGCAACCTTGGCCCAAAGATTTTGGGAACAATTCTCCTTCCCATTTGTTTTATTTTGTGGTATTACTCTCTCGTAATTGTATGGCTTGTAAAGCCACTTTAGTGAAAGATTTGTTTTCTTCTCATTCTCTGTTTGATTTTCTTTGTGTGAAGGGCCCTTGAATGCGCCTTGTATGATAGCTTTTTCAAACAAGGAAAGCTTGTTGAATTATGTAAAAGTTGGAGTTCCTTCATATTGGATGCCTTGTTATAACATAACTGTACATGCATATAAAAAGGAGAAAAAATATAAGAAATGAAGATATTTTTTAAGACAAATTTTTCTCTTTCTACTTTCTCTTTTCTTTCTTCTTCTTCTTCTCTATTTTTCTCTTTCTCTTTTTCCTTTTCTTCATCATTTCTTTCTTTTACTGTTTTTTCCTGCCCTTGGTCCTGTCTATGCGCTGGCAGGCCACACCTAGTCATGTTTCAAAGGTCCACTGCCTATGCACACCTAGGGCTTTTCACTATAAAGCTGTTATGGGTGTTTTCAAATTCTTTTTGTAAGAAATTAGTAAGAACTCATAATTTCATTATTCTTTTCTGGTTTTTTAAGTGTATATATTTTTTTTAAGGATTCGAATTTATGGGATTTTCGTATGGGAAACAAAAGAAAATTGAGAAAAACCTCACTTATAAAATGCTGAGATTGATATTTGTGACAATGGTGTCTTGTATTTGCCTGTCATGCTTGAAACATCAGGCTGTTTGTGAAACATATGTGTCATTGCTTTGAGGTTGTATGGGATTGGGTGTGGAGAGTGCCTTTGGTACCTGAATTGGAATGATAGCTATGTGCATCATCAAATTGATTTCCTGTATAAAATGTTGGAAGGTTCCTTTTTCTGTTTCAAGACATTGCCTAGATCGCATGAATTAGGTACTTGTAATTTTTTGGATTCCTAGAAGGAGGGGAGCATTTTGCTTCCTTGTGCTTGTCACTCTTTTCATAGAACCATGGAAATCATGACTACAGTACTTGTGTTTCTTAAAATTTTCTGGCAATTTACTTGTGTTGTTTCTCCTTAGCTTCAGTTGCATGGTTTAAGCCTGAATACAAATGGTGCAGGTGGAGTTAGAATCTCTCTGTCTGCCTGGTTCAATAGATCAGTTGGTTAAAGATTATGCGCAGAGATTTCATGAACTCAAAACCCCTCGCAAGCTAAATTGGAAGAAAAATCTTGGTGTTGTGAAGGTTTGAATAGTCATTTATGAATATTCAAGATTTCTGGCATTTGATTGGCAAAACTGAAAGGCTAATTTGGTTTTCAAAGTTATCTCATTTTTTTGTAATTCTTTATTTTGCTTATTTAGTTAGAGTTGGAATTTGAAGATCGATCCCTTGAGTTTAAAGTATCCCCACTATGTGCGGTTGTTATCTTGAAATTTCAAGAACAAACAAGGTAAAAATAAAGCTCATGACATGTTTTGTGTTCCATATCTTCTAAATGAATTGAATTATAGCTTTGTTATATTCGTGAATTTCTCATTCATTTAAGTTGATGTTTCTTATAATACTTATATTACCAAATTTCAGCTGGACCTCAGGAAAACTTTCTGATTCAATTGGAGTGCCTGTAGATGTTCTTAATAGAGCAATAAGTTTTTGGATAAGCAAGGTATGCCAAGTTATCCTCTTTTGCTAGTTATTATCCTTGTCTGGAATAATTTCTCTTTGTTTGTTCTTCTAAGCTAACTAACATACATGTTTCTAGAGGACAATCCTTATTCTCCAATCCTTCGATCGTGTGCACAAAGGTCTAAATTCTTTTTGAGATATTTCTGCGTAGACAGGAAACCTATTGACTTTGTAATAGTTTCTGGAATACTTGGGATAGACCTACATTTGTTTATACCACAAGTTTCATAATGACACTTAAAGTGTGAAAGAAACCATCAAACAAGGAGATGCCATTATCCATACCACAAATTGTACATGGAGTGCAATAGAATTATCTATATAGGATCTTCGGACTTCCTTTTGAGCTTTTTGGTTTTGGACAGTGGCTGCTTTGTCAATAATATATTATATCAATTACTACATGACACTGTTAATTTGTGACATGTTTGAGGATTGCGTCCATGGTCATATACAGCTCTTTTCAACTCCTTTCAAGAAGATCATGGCATGAGACGATGCCTCACTTTTTAGGACCTTAATTACTGCCATATATCTTTCATTTGGTTTTTTAACTTAAATTCACTTTCAATGTTGATGCTTCACTTTTTTGCTGCCAGTGCTTGTATTTTCTGTCAATATCATTTGTTTCTGGTAAATTTCAATTTATCATTTTTCAACTCTTATCACTATTGTATGTTTGCTTTGTTGCACAGGGATTAATTGCCGAATCATTAGGAAGTGGAAACAATGATCATATTTTGACGCTCATTGAAGATTTGGGTGATGCAAACAAGAATAGTCTTACTACGGGCAGATTTGGTGGACTTCTAGCTGTTGAGGAGGAAGGAGAGAGCTCCATGTCCTTAGTGGAAGAGCAAGTTAAGAAGGAAATGACAGTATATGAGGTAAGAATCTTCTCCTTTGTATTAGATTACATGTGAATATTTGTCTATATGTTACATTTTTGTATATATATATATATATATATAATTTTATATATGTATATATATATACACACACACACACACACATAGACACACAATTATATATTTGTCTATAATAATATATGTATAATCTATATATATTTGTAAGTTTCAACTTTGTTTCATTTATTATTTGTCTGTATTTAGCATCTTCCCGTTGAAGTTGAGCTCAGCATGGACAAAATATATATATATATATATTTTGACCAAGCTGGTTGGTGATGTGATCCCAATAAAAACCGCATCCGGAACCACTCCTTGATGCTTGGCCACGGTGGGCCGTCTTTTTTCCTCATCACCCTCACCATGAGTCATCTTCCAGTTGGACAACTGCTATTCACTCTAGTGCCACAAGCAAGGGCCAAGCCCTTCTCGTACTCTTGGAGATCAAGTATGAGAATCATCTAGCTTCAATGATGATCCATATGAGAAACATAAATGCTTTATAGTCGACTGGAACATCAAACTCAGAATTCATCCACGATTCTTATCTTCAGCGATAGAGAAGAAAGAAATATATATGTATATATACCAATGTTGTAAAAAGCATATCGTAAGCCGTATCGGTCTGGCTTTAAGATACGCTGTATCGTAAAATATCGTAACGTATTGTAACTGTATCGTATTTAAAAAAAAAATAAACAGAAAAAATAGAAAAAATTTCAAAAAAATCAGAAAAAATCAAGAATAATATGTTTCTTCATAAAAAACATGTTTTACATAATGATAGACTTATTATTGCTATAAAGTTACTATTCATTACTTCATCATTCATAAACATCAAAGTTCATAACAATATGTCAATATCAATCTAGAAAGCACAAGGAACATAACATGAATACATAACATATCGTAACTGTATCGTACGATACGGTGCCTATATCGTACAATACGTGCGATGTAGGCACGATACACTACCTGTTTACGGTAATGTATCGTATCACATTTTTGAAATGCGACGATAAGTATCCTACAATACGGCCCCATATCGTACGATACGTACAACACCGATATATACTATAGTCAGCAAAAACATGTCTTTTTTTTTTTGAAAAAACATGAAAAATGCGCAATAAATAAAATTGCTGTTTGAACTTTACAAAAATGCTTTTTTTGAAAGAAATGTTAAAAATGAAAAAAAACACGAAAAAACTTGTTTTTTTTTTTGCATTTTTTCCTCTATTTCATTTTTTCTTGTTTTCTTAATGCCAAATGGTTATTTTTCATTTTATAAGTTTTATTTGTTGCAGATGTACTTATTTTTTATGTTTGTGTCATTAGTTTCTCACTTATTTCTTTCCCCCTTATTTTTAGTTTTTCTAAGTTTTTATAAAATTGCCATTTTTTGCCATATTTTTCTCCTTTTTTTAAAGCTCGCCGTATTATACCCGAGAAAAATGTTGCCGTTTAGAGAGAGAGAGAGAGAGAGGCGGAAAAGTTGAATTCATTACGTGACCCTAATCTCTATTAAGAGATTAGGGTTAGGGAAAATTACAAAAGAAGTCCACTAAAAATGACAAAACATTTAAAGAGATCCTCCCTAACTTCCTAATATTTCAGAAAACCCCTTTCTTTTGTAACTTTAACACTCCCCCTCAAGCTGGAGCATATATATCGATCATGCTCAGCTTGTTACAACATCTCAGGAAATCGCCTATGGGAAGAGCTTTAGTGAGAATATCTGCTGCCTGATCTTCTGAGGAGACATGAATAGT
>JAANDH010001819.1:13535-27945 GCA_011799765.1 Nymphaea thermarum | reverse complement strand
TAACCCACGTCCAGATTGAGCAAAGGAAAGATAAGAGAGAGAGTAGGAAAAGAGAAATGAGGAAGGGAGGTGAGATTTACATTCTCACACAACCCATTTATAGTGATCCTTCCACACAATTTACAAGAGGAGTTACATAAGGGGTCTCTAGTTCCCAAGAGACATGACTTTTCATCTTTCAACATACATGACTTTTCATTTCTCAAGAGACATTGACTTTTCATCTCTCAAGAGACATGTCTTTTCATTTCCTAAGAGACATGACTTTTCTTCTTGTAACAGACATGACTTTTCATTGGATCTGGATCAGATTAACATCTTATCAATTATTTCTTTGTCATTGCCTTCATGGAAATCTTCATAGTAAAGCCTTGACCCAACTGCAGGGTGTCAGCTTATTTTTAAATAGTTTTACTAATATTATGATAAAACAAAGTTGGTGAAATTGATCAAATGACAAGTAAATAGTAGAATGACGAGAGATTCTTTTCATCTTCTTCCTTGTAGTCGCTATAAACAATATCAACTGAATTTTGGTGCTTTGTTGATACGCTGCGACTTTCATAGCTCTTGTCTTCTCTTAGCTGGCCTTAGATATTGGCGATCATTTACTGATCAAAATGGATTTCTTGTAGAGTTTGCAGTTGTCAGAGTTTACGTTTCATATTCATGACGGAACTATTGAGATGCATCATATACAATATGAGCTTCTTCTGTGATAGAGAGCTTGCCCTTTGCAAATATTCTGTTATGCTACTATCTAGTGCAGTAGCTGCTTCTGCTCTGAAACTCTCTGCACGTTCTATGGTCTGACTATTTTTGTGTTAGCTGCTGTTGACTTCTAAGTTCTCATGATCAGTTTCATTGTAAGCTGACATAGGCCATCATGCCAAATTTTGTCCGTTCACAGTGGCAAGCAGGATCCAGGCAAGTTGCAGTGCATGCAAGTTTTCAGCCAGATAAAAACAACTGGGGTTGGAACCAATTAGAGCGTTGGATGGCTGTTCGTCCTTTGAAAAACCACTTCATAGATACAAGTACCAGAGATGGTGTGATGGTTAAAGAAAATGGACATGCTGATGTCTCTTCGTTTAAGATTGCTGCTCCTTCGGTCCAGTAGCTCTAACCAGAAAGCACATCCGTCTGATGGAAGTGTTTCATCATCTGGCAAGCCTGCTGCTACTTCTGCTGTCACCAACATGCTGAGAGGGAGGCCAAAACCTAAGTCATCCTTGGAGGAAGCAACTGGGGAAGCTGATTTTGGTCGTGCTCTTGGTGTTCCTTCCATGAGCAACCGAGGAGTGACAAAGACAGGCAGATACCGATGTAAAGAAGCGGTTACCCTTCCCAAACAGTGGTGAGCATCTGCTAATTCTGTTATACTGTCCCTTTTCTGCTCAAAGTCCCCTATCCACGTTGGGCTGTTCAAGATGGAATCTCTTACGCCATCGTGGTTGGCTATGATTATATTTATATTTTCCTTTTTCCTCTACTAAACCATCCTCTCCCCGTTGGATTGGTGGATTGCATTGGGTAGTGTGTTGCAATCACAGGATTATTGGGTAGGTAGTGTCTTGTAAGAGGCTGGACTGGACAGAGAAATTCAGGAAGAGTGTGTGTGTGTGTGTGTGCGTGTGTGGATGAGAGAGAGAGAGAGAGAGAGAGAGATGATTGACCTTTTCTTTTGTACCAGTGGTAATCACAAGTGGGTCATTCTACTGATTGTTTCTTTCTTTTTGCTACACAGCCGCAAGAGGTGTTGGAGCTGGGAAACCCATGTTGCTCCTAATAGGAAGGTAGCTAACTGGAGAAAGGCTCAAACATTGGATAACCGTACGAAGCGTGGAGAGCAAGGTGGATGAATCGAGTAGACACAGCTAAGTAGGACATGTGAATCATATTCATGTGATAATTGAGTCTCTGTTGCGAGGGTTTGGGTTGTCTGAGAGTTGTTGATTTAGCTCCAGCTTCTGCTTGTAATTTGTCACCTATGCATATAACGGCTTTCTGCGGAATGGGGAAAGTCGGCTTCGTTTCAGATTTCGAGGCAATAAAAAGAGCAAGCCCGTCCTTGGCTGTTATAAAATATCTGGTTAGAGGAGATGGATGAATGAACGAGTGGTAGATGCTGCTGTTATTATTTGTATGTCATCTCGCACGGGCTTTGGTAGTGATGTATACGGGTCACGTGTTTTGTCCCGCGTCCATGGGCGGAAGTCAGGTTTACTGTTCTGTAATCCATACGTGCACCGTCCTCCTTTGCAAGGCAGAACCAATTGCAACTGATATCGCGGGTGATGGACTAAGCCACAAAAATGCGTCCCGTCCAATGGACAATATTCTACTGGGGGGGAGGCGCCGGAAAGTCCTCTACCCTCATTCCACCGACGAGGATAGAAAAAGATGGACGTATGCTTGCGTGGGAAAGAGGATCCGAGAGAGAGCAAGGTGGTGGTGGTGGGTGTATCTATCATTTTTTAAGCAAAGCGGCAGGCCTAAGCGCTTTGCCATCAGACCAAGTAAGAAGCCTTTTCCGCTCACTATTTTTGGGCCTTGCTTCATGTACGCGTGCAGGGGACGCCGTCTGGGTTGGCGGAAGCGCGATAACTGAGATTTACGGCATCCAATCCATACATGTAACATGTTCCGAATCCTGATCATTCAGGCTGCGGAATTAGAGAGGGGAAATTCACGAGAAGCAAAAGAAGAGAAAAGCAAACGGAAAACAAAGGAAACTTGCTTTGACAAACAAACACGTTCTCCTTCCTGCCCTTTGCAGTCAGCAGGGAGAGAGAGAGAGAGAGAGAGAGAGAGGCCATCAGCAGCCACCACCCGGAGAAGTGAAGGAAGATCGCCGACCGCCTCACCATCTGCAAATCTACCAGTCTAAGGGGAGGCGACAAATGACCATGCTCTCTTACCCTTTCGTCCTTTCCTTTGCTCTTTTCCTGTCGGTGCCCGTCCTCTTCCTGGTGGTCGCCCCCCGAGTCCTTCCCACCAAGCCGCCACCCGTTTTTATCACATTGCCTGACGAGCTGGAGGACCTTGCCCTCTTCCAACGTGCTGCATCGGCGTCTGCAACGACGGCCACCCACCATCAACAGCGGCAGCAGGTCCTTCCTCCACCGGCGACGCCCAAGATCGCCTTCCTCTTCCTCACCAACTCCGACCTGTATTTCGCCCCACTGTGGGAGCGCTTCTTTCAGGGAAACCAGCGGCTGTACAACATTTACGTCCACGCAGACCCTTCCCGCCATCTCAACCCGTCAGGCGGTGTCTTCAGGGGACGATTCATTCCGGGGAAGCAAACGGAGCGTTCTTCTCCTACACTTATCTCCGCCGCTCGCCGGCTCCTTGCGGCTGCACTCATAGACGACGAATCCAACGCCTTCTTCGCCCTCGTCTCCCAGCACTGCATCCCCCTGCATTCTTTCCGCTTCATCTACAGCTCTCTCTTCTCTCCTCCTTCCCGCTCCCCTTCAAATCGGTTTATGAGCTTCATTGAGATCCTGGACGAGGAGCCTGGGCTGTGGGCGAGGTATACGGCAAGGGGAGGGGACGTGATGATGCCTGAGGTGCCCTTTTCTAGCTTCAGGGTGGGCTCGCAATTCTTCATCCTGACGAGGGAACACTCACTGTTAGTGATCAAGGACCGGCGGCTTTGGCGCAAGTTCCGGCTACCCTGCCTGAGGGTACAGTCGTGCTACCCGGAGGAGCACTACTTCCCAACCTTGCTCAACATGGAGGACCCCTCAGGGTGCCATCCGTTCACCCTCACCCACGTCAATTGGACGGGCAGCACCGGGGGCCACCCCCACACCTACGGTGTCGACGAAGTCAGGCCCTCCCTCATCCGCCGTCTCCGCCCTTCCAACGCCACCGGCTTCTCCAACTTCTTTGCCCGCAAATTTTCCCCAGATTGCCTCAACCCGCTGCTCAAGCTCGCTGACTCTTTCATATTCCAGGATTAGTCCCGCAGGAGGATGATGAGGATAGAAAACTCTCTCTCTCTCTCGTCGACGCTAATGCTCGATTGATGAAGAAGAAGGGGGCTTGGATGGTGGTCTGTTGACCTGGAGTCGTCTGTGTTCCGACCGTCTGTCTCCTTTACCTTGTCTACCTCTTCTTGCTGGTGGTTGCAGCTGCTGATAGATTCATATAAATTTTCAGATTGTGGATACATGTTTGTTTGCTTCCTCTTCCCAACCCACCTAACCTTGGCCATCATCTCCACGGTCTTCCCTCTTTCCTGTTGCGGGCGAATGATCCCGCTTTACTTTCAGTTTCATCTACTAATGGATGGTTATATTATCAGGGTATTGTGCGTATGTGTATGTCAGTGGGCTCATTCCCTTCCCTGTAACTACTTGGTTTTCTGTATCTTGCCTGTTGACCTTTGCGTTAGCGGAGGATCCAGCGGAAGTGAAAAAAGGGGGGCAGCTATAGAGGGGTTTTGGTTTTCCTCGTTTCCATTCTCAAGATAGTCTTCACGGCGGCCTGACCACTGCCTCCACGGCGTGGTTGTGAGTTGTGCCGAACAGATGTCGTCAATCATCTTAGCATCGTGTCCACCACCCCCATCCATTTGCGCATCAATCATCGCAATGCGTCGGCTAAAGATCTAGTCCTTCTTCCGCTCCATTTATGGGCAGCTTGCTTTGCCGCCACGCATTCTGATTCAGGTCAGGAGGGGAAGAAAGTAACTAGGTGTGTATTTAGTTTAGAAATATCTACAAAAGGATGCGGAGTGTTTACCATTAACAAAGATATGCTCCAGTTTTAAGTTTCCTATTTTACTGCTTAGGTTAAGCACATGTTCAACCACCCAAAGAAAAAGAAAGATCCCCCTTTTGTGACTGCGAAGATGGAACTGTGAAGCTTAAGAGATAAGTACCTTTTTACCCTTCACAAACCATGTATTTTTTTCGCCTCTTTCCTAATATTTATCCGTCACCATTTCTCCTATAGCACCAAAGTAGCACAATTGTTGCTCTATTTCTCCGTCACAAATAGCACTACCATCCAGAGCATCTCATTTTTCGTGTATGCCTCTAACTTCATCTCAAACAATTGTTTCCCTCGTAGGTTGAGTTCTATCATCATGGAATGACTCTCTCTCTCTCATTCTAATCACATTTTCAAGTATTAGCTTTTTCTTTTGCTTCTCTAATTGTGTTTTTCATTTTCACGAATGTCATTTTCCTTTAGATTTTTTATTCTTCTTAACCACATATAGTTCTAAATAAACCGATAGCAGTAGCTCTTATCTTCGTCTAGGTATGCATTTGAGAGGAACGGCACCGAAGATCGTCAACATAAACAACTAAAGCAGGTTATTGAAAATTTAAAGTTTTGTTGCAAATCCACAGACATCAATAGTTCACTTGTTTTAGAAATGAGTACCGCTGAAACAGGTAATTAAGACTGAACACTTCTAAAGAAGGGACAGTATATCAAATAGGCTTGCTAGTTTCAATACCTTTTTGTAACAAAATCTGAAAATTTTTGAGTTTTTGTATGTCACAAAGAAAAGAATAATCCATTTATCATAATCACTAAAAAGCTTAAGACAAGCCTATCACTATCCATTCATCCATGCAAATATGACTGCAATCTAATAAAAGAATATCAACTTGAGAATTATAATCCTCTCAAACTCTCAACTTAGCAGTTCTGTAACTGAAACAGGATCGCAACAGCCTGTTCCTTTGTCACAACAATGTCTTTACTAAACCTACTGCTTTTTGTGCTTTGCGACTAGAATTTTCTTCATTCTGGCAATGCTTGCTGCCTTGAGATGCTTATCTGAGAGGAAGCTTAAGGTGGTCTTGTTAATACACTGTTTCAAAAGAAGAACGAACCACCTTCAGAAGCTTCACTAGGATAGAAGGTGAAAATGCTATTTTTAGAAACTGACCCTTGGTTACCAATGTCAGCTTAACGGCGTGACATGCAGCCATTGCTTGTTAAATAGCTATAAGCAATAGGCAGTTAAATGAAAAAATTGGAAATGGAGCATGTGCTCCTTGTTGCACCAAAAGTTAGGCACGTTTTTGTAAGTAGAAAACACAATATAGAAATATTACGACACTATAAACATAAATTCAGTATAGGTGCTTCATCAGGTCAGCGTTTTATTCACAAATGTGTCGAGAGAGAGAGAGAGTTTTGCCTCTTGATTTGATTCCGCAGTTGTGGATGCACAGGCTTTTTTTAAGTATTGCAATTCCTTTGTAGATAGTGTCACGTTTAAACTTGAAATATTTATAGTTTGGTTGTGGTGAGTTTACTCAATTCCTACTGGAGGAAAATGGTTTACAAAGTGCCCATCTTTGAGACTTGAAAATCCTAGATTTATGTGTCCCAATTGCAGAAGCTCCACACCGAAGTGTAAATTTTAACAAGCTAAGGATGAAATTAAAATCCCTCATATGAGAAATTAAAATGTGTGCAAAGCCAGAAAAAAAAGAGTTGGTCCAATAGTCGGGTAGGAATCGTTAGACAATTTGTAGATAGGACATTAACGTGCTAGCTAAAGTATGGTGAGAATAGTTCCCTCAAGTACTAGGAGGACATCAACTTTTTCTTCTAAAACGGTGGAAAACCCTACTCACTTACAAACTAAGTTTAACTAAATTGAAGGATGGTTAACTGTGTTTCAATGGATGTTTAAATCTGAACTGTAATGAAATGCAACGCCATCCTTGTTCACGGTCCACGTCCTTCGGGTCCGCATGCCACAACAATAACGACTCAACTGAGCTGCGCGGCCCAAACGATTGTGCTTAAACTCAGCCAGCGGGGATCACGTGCTTTTGCTTCCACTGTCAAGAGTAAGGAGAGAATTCGGCACTGATTGCCCCCATATTGTGTACCCCCCTCCACCCAACCCACCAGAGCCTTCTTTCTCTCTCTGGAGGAGATGGGGAAGATTAGGGGTGACCGCGCCTTCCTGCGTTCTTTGTTCATCGGGATTATGGTGTGCGCAGTTGTTGGCGCCGACACCAACAGCGTCTTTCAACCATGTGCTGATACCGTTATCCAGAAATCGGACGGTTTCACGTTTGGGATCGCTTTCTCCTCCTACAAGTCCTTCTTCCCTGACCGGACCCAGCTATCTCCTTGTGATCGACGTCTTTCACTTTCTTCTGCTAATGCGCAGCTTGCCGTATTCAGGCCGAAGGTCGACGAGATCTCTCTCCTCACCATAAACACCTCCAGCTTTTCTCCGGTCGGTTCCTTTCCTCTCCTTGTTATGAATTTACGACATCTTTTTGCGTCACTTTTTTTTTAGTTTACTGCCTTCCTTTTTTCTTGTTCTCCTTGTTTGTTTCTTCGGGGATAAACTACCCGATTCAAAAGGTTATTGGTCTCTTTGTTTGTTTTGGTAAGTTTTTTGTTACGAGATTCTGTTCCGTGCTGTTTCTTTTGTTACTCTGTTTCTTATGTTTTATTCTTTTGGATAATGCCTCTAATTCAAGTAGTCTCCCGTCCCCATTGTTGCTCTCTGTGAGTGTGTTTCTTCCTGTGTAAGCGCCCCTCAGGAAAGATTGGAACATCCTTCTGTGTGTGTGCGAGAGCTCCTGTAAATGTTCATCTATGCCGAGCAATTTTCGGTAGACATGAAGGAGCTCAAGGTCTCTGCCATTATAAAAGGCTTTCTCATCGTACGAGATTCTAGGGAAAAGGATCTGAGGCGAAGTTTGGTAAGCACACATGGAGGCTAGCAAGAAAACATTCATGGTGATTCCTTCTCACCCTTCCGTGCCACTTGCACTGGAGATAGAAACTGCCCGGGGAATGCACTTTCCGACTGAGTTGTGGACCCTGTACTTTCCATCATGGGTGACGAGATTCCTGGCAGGCCTGCTTAAACAGATGGACACAGGCCAGAGGCCACAGCCGCATTTCGTTCACCCGCATATGTAGGAGGTGCCTTCGCCATTCAGGCTATTGGTAGATTTGAGGCAAATGTTCTTGACGACTGTTTCTGTATGCAGGAAACAGGTTATGTGTTTGCCATAGCTCCACAAGTGTGCGGGGTTTATGTATCAAACGGGCCTTTCATTGGCTTATTCACCAAATGAATTTGTTTATACATTCACGGCTACAAGGCATGGGGAGTATCAATAGAAGAAAGTCTAGACAATGAAAAAAAAGCAGGCTCGCGGTAAAGAAGCATGCAACCTAAGGCTCCATACAGTTGCTTCTAGATATTGTGAAGGGAGGAGGACAAGAGATGCCTTAGAAAGATGGTAGGCCAAGAAGGACAAAGTCTAGTAGCTGAGCCTTGATTGGGCATTGAAGGTCCCTAATTTATAGACCTAACAAGTGTTTGGTATGTTAACTAACCACATGGTGACTTTGTTCTCAAGGAGGTTCCCACATTTTTGTTAGGGGATGGAGAAGCACAAAGGGTCATCCATGAATGCATGGCACATGGCTCAACTAAGAGTTCAAAGAGCAGATAAAATGGAAAATGCACTAACAAAGTGGATGACAAGCTTCACCAAGTACAAAGTGGTGAAAAAAGAAAGGAAGAGAGAGGGAGAGGGAGAGAGAAAGAATTAGTGAGCTGTAGGGAAGAGATGACAGGCAATGTGGAATACAAAGGTGCATGTGAATCTAAACTCTAAAGCAGATAGGTAAATGAGTTAAAGGTGCAACAAGCATCCATATGCACCCGGCTGTTCCAGTCTTTCTAGATACACCACCAGCAACAGATGAACCATGAGTGCAAAGTGAAGAGGAAGAGCCTTAACACAAGGACGGAAGGTGAGAAAAGAAGCAACTAGTGAGAGGTATTGACATCCGGTGCAGAGGCGAAGAAGGCAAGCTAAATAGTGGTAAGAAAGTGACAATAAAAGGCAGGTGAATATGTGGCACTGGGTTTCAGCTATGGAAAACATGGGAGAACAACTGGCAGATGGATGTGAAGAAACTATATGTGATTTGAGGTGTTCACATGTCCAGAATGGAGGATGCAGGTAAAGATGATGACATGAGGTGAGGGCCTTGGAAACTGAATATCCTACCAAGGAAGCCATGGCATGATGGGCCAAAAGGGACATGATAGCAGGAGGAGAAGATGACGACTGGGTGACTGCATCCTATTGAACTAAGCAATGAGAAGGGCAATCAAAGCCCCAAAGGAAATGACAAAGGACAAGATTGAGGCAAGAGAAAACAACAACTGGCAAGTGAAATATGGAGAGCATATGCAAGGGATGGAGGCAAGGCAGTGCTTGACGAGTATGATTATATCTGCGTGGAAAGTAGCTTACCTTGCCATCCTTGGATCCAGGAGAGTAGCCAAAGCTCAAGGTTGATTCAGAAAGAAAGTATGTGTGGAGTGGGGGAGATGGAGAGGCTGAGGTAATCGGAAGGAAAGTTCGAAGCCTAGTGAGGTTGGGGCAGTGATGCAGCTAATGAGGTAAGAGCAAAAGCGGTTGGCACAAAAAGGGGGTGAAGGCTACTTCGCCAAGTGAATTGTAATATATTCTTTTTGAGAGGTGATAGTCCAAGTGGTCCTTCACCTACAAACTGGACAAGGAATCCATCGTAAATTGGAAGACGAGTATATGGTGATAGAGCTACTAGATGACAAAATCCCCTTGATTGGAGATCTTTATGAGCCAATGAGGCTTTATCAAATTTCAGTAGAAGATGAATGAGGACCCACGGGTTTCAAGATTTGAAGGTCATACTGAACCAAAAGGGGGACTCATCGTCATGAAGAATGTGTTATTCTTAGGAAATACAACATTCAAAGTCCATGCATGTTTCCTCTGTGTCTGTATGTGTATATGCTTGGGTGGGTATCAAATACCTAACATAACTGGGTTTTAGTAATCCTTATCAGTGTTCAAGTGATTGAAGTGTCTTAAGCACCTCAAAAGGTGTGCTTAAAGAAAATATTCTTTAAAAAATTATGTTCGCAATTTGAAGTTCATTTTCCCTCTAAAGCTAGAATTCACTATTTATCTTAAAAACTAGGTATATGACAACATTATATTTTGTTGGGTGTTTTGTTTCATCCCAATCAGTTGAATGAATAAAGTCGTAATTATTTAGAATTGTTAACCAAGCCGATGTGGTTTTCATTCGTGGACTGAACTACCAGCTTTAAAGCGTTTTGAAGATCTCTCTAACCAGACCTTGTTTGGCTAATGGCTTCATAATCTTGTTATTCCTTTTCTAATTTGTAGAGTAAACTGTATCATGGCATTATCTTCCACCCCTTAGGGTGTTAGTTTTATAGGGAATGACACTGCCCTTCAAGTTTTATGAAACACACAAGATTGACAATATATCGAGTATAATGACAAAATAAAAGGACATTGACATTCTTCATTTAAATTTTCTGTGTAATCATTTCCATACCGAATGATATTTTGACATTTTCTTTGAGCTGAGTCCCACTAAGTGTGCAGCTGATTTGCATAAACATTCAAGTAATCATGAGTAAGCCTTTGCTTGAACTTTGTACCTCAGGTGTTGTTAATTTAACTAATTAAGATTTTTAATATAATTTTTTTGTGCTGATTAGCACTAATTTGCTGCCTGCCATGTTCTATGAAGTGAAATATGAATAAATATTTAACTCTCACTGTTTAAACAGCTGATCTGGTGTACCTAGTGAATCGGGTAGCCTAGTATTTCTGATGACCTCTCTACAAAGATTTTTACATGTTACTTTCCTTTAGACTCTATCTAACCCTAGTTTCATACTTAATTCATAAGCAGGGAACTGGTTCAAGATCTAACTGTGAGATTGACAATGGTAAAGTGGCAACAGTTACAACAGAAATATGTAATATGGCCCTATCATAATGAGAAAGGTATCATTTTTCTATTTCCTCCCAAGAAAGGTAGGATTCAAATTATTCGTGTAGTTGTTGCTCCTCAAAAATGTGGTGCATGTATAAGATGGTTCACTAGAAGGCCCACACCAGGAAAGCAATGGGAGTGGGAAGTCTTACTTGAATACCATGTACACTTGAGTAGCAGCCTTTTGCAACTAATTAAATGGGAACTGTGGGAGTGGAGTACATATGTTCTATTACCCAATACCTGTAAGGCCTCATTTTGAGAGTTTAGACCCATATTAAGGATTCTAAGAAATCTTCAAGAGCTTAAAATGGGGATTAGTTAAGTGATTGATTATCCTTGTTTCTAGTCTTTTGGGGAGAAACCAGAGTTGCTAGAAGGCGCGGATCCACTGGATCGGGAGCCCAAGTCTGGTATGAGTAATGGGAGTGGTTCAAGTTGTTACATTGGTATCAGAACAGATTTAACACTTAGAGCTAGGGTCCCGCATGTGCAGAACTGCAGATGCTTGTGGCTTAAAGAGAGTGAATTGTAGCACTTCACTTTGAGAAGTTTAGCTTCGTGTTGAAAACTGAGAGAGATCTTCAAGGACTTATAAAGGAGTTGTTAATGATTGCTTGTCTTGATTCTTAGACATTTTTAGGGTTAGAACAGAAATTGTTAGGAGGCAGGTTGGGATCTGACAAATGGGGATCTCATGCCTAGTATGAGAGTGACTGGGTTGTTACAGTACCAAACCCAGGTAGTAATATTAAAGGTTTTAGTAATGTAAATCTGCAAGATTAATGGCTTGAGAAATAATGAGCAAAAGGTTTGAACTGTCTGCCAAAGCCTTAGTCCAACTGTGCAACCCCGCCTGGGAGGAAAGTAAGAGTCTATGCTTCGTGTATGATTTTGACATGCTGTGGGACTGGAATTATAGGTTCTAATTTGACAACCTGATATGAAATAAAATTTTGGTCTCATGAGATTAATTTTACTAAATACTCTTTCTGAGACCTGTTTGCCTCATGAAATTATATTTTTGACCTTTCTGAAGCCTATTTAAACATCCAAATTATCCTAGTTTGGTCTCCACAACTTCTTCAACTATGTTTGTAATTCGAGTAAGCCCGGTTTTTTGGTCGATGACTCGATGTTTGCTGGTCTTTCTTTCAATTCATTTTCTCAACATGCAGATTATATATTCTCTCCTTGTAGATAGGCCTTGATAATCTCTCTTCAATTGGTTCTATATTACTGACCATCTGTTGGTGGTGGAAACTGTTTTTAGCAGCCTCTGGAAATGCTTATAGTTGTTATAGCTGATTCAGTTGTATTTTGTTGTGTCCAATACCAGTCCTGTAATTTGAGTTGTATGAAATAATTTTATCACTTCTATAGGACGTCTATGGAGGGTACATGGTAGCATTTGCGGGTCGGAAATATGCGGCGCGGTCCATCCCTACATTTGTTGCGAACAGCAGCTTCATAATCACCAGCTTCACATTGGTATAATTTTGTGGTCGTTTAGGCCTTTGTCTTTCAGTTCTCTTGTGTTTAGCATCTGATGGAGAAATCATGTGCATTAATCATGTCTCCAGGTTCTTGAGTTTCAGAAAGGAACGCTCCAAAACTTGTATTGGAAGAGAGACGGGTGTGCATCATGTTCTGGAAAATCAAATTTTGTTTGCTTGAATGGGCAAGACTGTGCAATCAAACAATCGAAATGTAAGAACCAAGGTGGACCAGTTGACTGCAGTCTTGGCATACAGCTGACTTTTTCTGGTACGGACAAACATTATGCTGCTCTAAACTCATGGTTTGAGGTGAAAAATCTGAAACAATACTCTCTATATGGGTTGTATTCCAACCTGAAGAATTCTCTCACCAGCCAGTACAACAATTTCTTTTAGTTGGCTGACATGACTCTTCTCAACAGCTCTGATATTGTTGTGATATTTCTTTGGCTTAGTGTGAGGCGACTAGTGGTATTGGCTGATGATTTTAGCTTTATGCTTTTGCTTTGTTACCTTCAGTGAAGAAAGGTTGTGAAAAAAAACTGGTTTGTGTCTGTATTGTCGGAGATACGCTTCTTATTTTCTTATTTTGGTTTATTATTCAAAGAAGTGTACAGCCCTACTCACCCACACACACTCTCTTTTAGTGCGCATGTACGTGTGTAGATGGTTCCTAAAATGGCTGCCCAGGAAAAGAGAGCATTATGAGCAGTTGAGCACCACTATGATGCTTGTGAACGATGAGTTTGAATGAGTCAGCCATAAGCTCTTTTCTTTTTGATAACTCCAGCCTTTTGACTTTTTACAAAAAGGAATCTAACTGTTTTGCATACATGATTCAACGGCCCTACCCACACAGACACACGACAAGCCTGGCAAATGTCCAAATGGAACCATCTGTCTCTTTGTCGAATGTTCAAAGCGAGAGGGAAATGGAGTTGGGTTGTTGGGTGAACAAAAAAAATATTTATGAAAAATTCTAATAAAATTCACCTTATGCATTATATTTTAATGATTCCCCTTATCATATATCCTACGCAAATAAATGTCTGGCTTTTCTCAGTACATGTCTTAAAGAATATTCTTGATAGAAAAAATTATGATTTTGCATATTTAGAAGTATATATCAACTTAAAACCATGTTTCCGTGACATGTGAAATGAATTTTTAGAAGCCACAAAATCGAGAAGGTTTATTTTAGAATTTATCTATATGTTTAAAAATGTCATCACAAATGAGAATGTTAAAAAGGAAATTGTGGTGTGAAACCACTTCGTATATCAGACATGTACTTCGTCGTGATAGCTTCAAACATTCCTTTTAGAAAGCTGGTATTTGTCAAGGACTTCGTCGAGATTATTTTCCACACAAACTTAACATGATTGTCTTAGTCATCCACTTTTCTACAATATTTTTGTCTATCTTTGACTCATAATCTGGTGGGGCTTCTTTCCAAGAATTAACAATATTCGAATTCTCCTACAATCGTCTGAAGGGAGTTTTACGCCTCCGAGCATCTAAATTGAATCTGTCGAACTTGTCGGTCTTACTAAGTTCAAATACACTTTACTCATGTATAGCATAGTTAGCAAGAGATCCAAATTTCAAATATAAGATCCAAGCAAAAAATTCAAAATTTATATCCAAGCAAAAAATTCAAAATTTATACTCTATGGGTCCTATGATGCAATATTTGTAAAAACTACTTTTGTTAGAATATAAGAACCTCAACAGGTGACTCAGAAAATACATTTCTAAGCAGGCAGCCCAGAAATTTGACTAATTGAAACTTATTTCACATAAATTTGTTTAAATTGTTACCATTGCTGTCTAAATTTCAAAAAGGTGATTCTCTCTCTCTCTCTCTCTCTCAATGGAGAGAAGAAACCATCGTAATGGGAAGTTGTGTTGCATCTGCAAACGCTGGGTTCCCAAAGAACCAGCAACTACCACTTACTCCAACAGTTCATAAGACCTCTCTACTAAAACCAGCAACTTGTACTTCACTCATTATATATATATATATATATATATATATATATATATATATATATATATATATATATATATATATATATATA
>JAANDH010001819.1:0-13435 GCA_011799765.1 Nymphaea thermarum | reverse complement strand
GAGAGAGAGAAACTCTGACCCTCACAGTTGACCGTTGCAAGAACCACCAACTTTGTTTGGTAACGCAATAATAGACTTAAAACATCATCCTCAATGTTGTAATAATTCATCAACTCTACCGTTAATGTTTATCATTAAACATTAAATCAAAAAAAAGATAATTGTCTAAATTGTTTCAATGGAGTTATATACTTGCGCCGGTTTATTCCAAACAAATTGACGTCACAAAAAAGACCCCAAGGGGCACGGTGAAGCGTGTGCACATGCTTTGGGATACTCCAATGTACTTGCATATGTTCAAATGAAGAGGACAACCAACGCCGGCATGGAATGATCTATTAATGAAACATGTGAAGAATCCATGTATCTAAAGTCAGGCAGCACCTTCTCCACGATCACTTTCCTGTTCAGATTACGATAACTAGTCGACCCGACATAAGATCCACCTTTTTTTCTCGTGTGTACTTCCAGCTTGGCTTGGGTTTGGTACAAGCACTGTCCAAGGAAGAGTGTTAGGAAGCAAACCAACAATTAATACCAGCCGTCATCCGGAGACTGAACAATTTACCTTCTTCCCGCTAACGAAACCATTTCATCCTTGCCGTCATTATCCTTCAATGGTGATGTATGAACCGGTCGTGATTGGCACAACTCGTGCAGTATGCACGTTTCGTGCTCACATAGCAGCAAGGAGCTATTCAGGGGTACGCGTGTGTTTGTGAGAGAGAGGGTTCTGGAAGGAGATCCTTGGGATGGACTAACAAACGTGAACAGAATGTCAACTCAGACTGGGGAGAGAGAGAGAGAGAGAGAGAGAGAGAGAGAGAGAGAGAGAGAGATGAATGAATGAATGTGAATGTGAATACAATAAAAAATGTCCACAACTTCAAACAAATGAAAGTTCAGATTGCAGACTAAGAAGCAGAGTTGCTTATTCCAAAGTAGATACTCGTCTGTCGAAAACCATTGATGGCATAATCAACCTGGACTTGCCCCACCTGTGAACGGAACCGCAGGCTACATCCAGATCCAACCCCTGACCCTGGCTTCCCATACCTAAGGGCAGGATTCCCTGGAACAGAAAAATCCACAAGGAAATGAAAGGTGATGACATACTAGGGACAACAAATTAAATTCCAGTCAGTTTATGTTGTCAGCACGCACTGCACGAATAAGAAATTGAAGGAAAAAAAAAAAATCTCGCACGAGTGAAACAAACTAACCAGGAACCAAGCGTCCAGAGCCCAAGTCAGTGCCGAAATCCAAAAACAGTGCGCCTTCAAATAATTTTGTCTTCATAAACCAAGAAATCAAGGTACAAATGAATAACTTATACCTAGCATCTTACTGTCAATGTGCAATAAATAGCTTAAGCAAGATATATATTTGCTTTACGTAAAGGGTCTTCGAGCATCAAATTACATATGCATTGAAGGGTAATGACATATGCTATAGCTCATACATAGAAAATTACTCAGTTTTCCTATGTATGTATAGCACATGGTGGAAAATTCAATAATCCTGTGATTGCCACTACTCATGCACTGGAGCCAACAATGAGATGGGGAGAGAAGTCTTACAATATATATATATATATATATGTGTGTGTGTGTCTCAGTTTGTGTTTCTGCACGTGAGAGAGAGATAGATAGATGTGTGTATATAAAGCAGTGTAATAGATATCACGATATTTTCGAAAATATCGCAATATTATCACCAACAATAAGGAAAACGAAAGAAAGGGGGGAAATAGTGATATTTTGAAAAAATCATGACAAATATTTATTGCGTTTTTTTCACGATTTTTTTGTGATTTTCCATTTTTCTATTTTTAGCATTGATATTATCATGGATTCAAATATAAACTTAAACTAAATTATTTTCAACATTTTTATTATCATTAAAGCATTCCTTTTATCACTTCTATATAGCTTTATTTATGTTTTCCTGTTAGTTTCTCATTTATACCTAACTTTTTTATTTTTTAAATTTTTTGAGTTAATTTAAAAAAAAAATACAACGTTGCCCTTTGAAACCCGAGAGAAATCTCACTGTCAAAAACCCGAGAACGATATTTGTGACAATGATATAAAGAAACCTGCGATTATTTCCACCTGAATTTCTAAACTATCTATTCTGAACAACAGAAACTCGTTAACTTAGAAGATCAGGAAAAAATTAACCTAATGTAAAATAACCAAACACTTACCGTTCACTCATCCACAAACTGACTAGTCAACCTATTAACTAGTAGATGGACCATGGATCAGTCGGCTGCCAGTTGACTAGGTTGATTTGGAGTCTAGCCTAGTCCATGGGTTACCAAGACAAAAAGGATTTCTCGTTAGTGGATGTGCACATGCAGATTATTAAAGAATTGAAGTAGATTTGCCTTATAAATGGACTATGAAATGGTTTCACAGGATTTAACCAATTGCTTTAGTTCAGTTTATGGTTGTTAGGATGCTAATGTCACATGCGTGCATGCAGACATGGATGCAGAGTAATTTAAAAAAACTTGAGTGCACAAACACTGGTATATATATGTATATCCCTCTGTCTGTGTGTGTAAAAAAAGCTGGATTCCCACAACCTGTTTTTCGGCCATCAGAACCCACTTGTGTAAAGCCATCCAATTAAAAAAAATGGATGACTTGCCCTCTCTCTCTCTCTCTCTCTCTCTCTCTCTCCCCCACCCACTTCTCCCTATGATGCCTCCACTCATCCCATGACCCTCAGTAACATCTCTCCGGCTCCTCCCCTCTCATTACCCGACTACAATCCCTTCCCTCCTATAGCCCCTTTTTCCAACCGGTGTTGCTCTGCCTCTCATGCCAGCCCGATGTTGTCCCTCTTCTCTTCCTATCACCCGACTGAGAGAAACAGTGAGAGAGATAAAACAGCTCTATGCAGCTGGGTTCCTTATGGACAAAAGTCTAGCCATGAAAATCCAACATCTCTGAGAGGAAAATAGGTAGCTACCAAACCTATATATGTTGGACCTAGTGGGAATCATTTGGGCCATTGATAATGAGATCAGGCAATAGAAATTAAGTTGTAAACTATAGAACCAAGTTGTTTTTTCAAAAGTTTGAAATACCCCTCAGAGGAAACAAGGGTTTCGTTTAAGGAAACTCATTTGTTTCTCTCTTTTTCTCCTCTTTTGAAGAGTGTTTTGAGCTTAAAAAAAAGAAAAGGTTTAGCTTCTATATTTACGACTTAATATCAACCATAAAAACTCCTTGGAATCGATGGCCAAGACGACTCCCATCAAAGACTGGTTTATGAGGGCTTTTGGTAGCTACCTATTTTCCTTGTGTGTGTGTGTGTGTGTGAAGACTCAAGCAAACAACAATATCTTCATTATTAATATTCATGGAATATAAAATACAAACCACATGCACAAAAACTACCAATTATCAATTCACCATGTCCCACACATAAACCATGTCAACACAGAGATATGGCACCCTTCCAAGTGAGTCTCTGTGACAGATGGGAATGTGAATTTTAATTCAGTTTTTGTTTATATTGTTTCCCAGCAATATTTTTATAGAGTTTTCCAAGATTTTTCTTTTGTTTATCTAGAAAATTTTCTAAAACAAAATTATGGTCGATTAATATGTCATGGTATGCAATTTACAACATCACATTGAGCCCTCAGGTTATGCTGTCAGCCAATATGTCGCCTAGCAGGCTGGCCTTCACACATAAACCATGTCAACACAGAGATATGGCACCCTTCCAAGTGAGTCTCTGTGACAGACGGGAATGTGAATTTTAATTCAGTTTTTGTTTATATTGTTTCCCAGCTAGAGTTTTCCAAGATTTTTCTTTTGTTTATCTAGAAAATTTTCTAAAACAAAATTATGGTCGATTGATATGTCATGGTATGCAATTTACAACATCACATTGAGCCCTCAGGTAATGCTGTCAGCCAATATGTCGCCTAGCAGGCTGGCCTTTACTATTCTTAATTTTTCTTGATAAATCTAACTTTACAAATGGAAGTAGAATGTGAAAAAATTTGGAATAAAGAAAAAAATCTGATGCATAGATAAAATTCTATGAGGATTTTACAATCCCTAAAGAGGAACATTATTTTAAAGCTCTTATAAAATCCAACCTATACATCATATTTTCATGATTTTTTTAGTCCTACGCTTCTACACATGAAATGTTTAATCCATGAATTTTGGTTTGATGATGGCCTTTCATTTTCTTTATAACTCTGAATCCCATAAGCCACTTGTGCAGCTTTATGAAAGGAACCACAAGAAATACGATGTTTCTTTTCAAGTTTCCTTCCTTCCAATTTTGTAGCAGCATATTACCTATTGTCCCCAACTTCTTTCCGATGAATTCAATGTTAAAATGTTATAACAATTAAAAATAAACTCAATTTTCTTCCACCTTCAATTTTCTCAATGCCTACATACCTATCGTTAGATAATTTCAATCTGATTTCTGTATATTTCTAATCTAAATTGCCTTCTTTAATCAACTATGCATATGATTCTCAAGAAGAAATACAAATTAAAGAGAATAAAATTTTGAAATTTGGCTAATCATGAGCTATGAGGACAACAAACTTCGAAACTAAAAGCTCTCAAATTAAACATGTGAATATGTCATACCAGGGGAACGGAAACTTCATTATTAACTATTAAACATTGTCTGCCAGATCCAACAGCACCTTCACCATATCCACGGACACTACCAATCCCCCCAATAGAGAAAGCTTGGCATGGAGCCATATCTCCAACAATTGAACCACCTGTAAGGCTGTCAGGAAAAGATAAGCAACAGTATATCTAGCTATGTACTTAAAAAAGAAGCATGAGGATCTAGCAGAACAATGATGTTACCTCATTAAGAGGAACACGGGTCCTACTTTAGTACCTCTTCTTGCAAGGAACTTGAAACGATTAAATGCCAGCCACTTTGGAAAGATAGGCAAACCTTGCTCAATTTGGAAATTCAACTAAAAAATAGAAAATAAGAAAGTGAAAAATAGATAAACACATACCCATATTCACATACAAAATAAAGAGTGAAAAAGGTGTGCGTGCAACTGTAGTCAGGTGCCAAGTAATGAAGTTTTGTCCTCTTGTTTGTCATTCTCAAGTCTGCTTTGCCATAGATAAATGTATTTGCCTCGATCTATAGACTAGTATGGAGATTATTCCTGTGCACCATGCTCATGGCACTCTCAACAATATACCTATGTTTATGATTTACTATCACATTAGGTTGGGGTGTATGTAACGTGCCACTTTGAAAAGCTTAATCCTATACCTAAGATTGTAAGGAATCTTGGGGGACTTATAAAGGAGAATATCAATTGATTGATTGTTTTGGTTCCTAACATTTTTGAGACTGGAACATAAGCTGTGCTAGGGGGTGGGTTGCTATCCGATCAATTAGGAGCGAGAGCTCAGTGTGGGAATAGACCAGATTGTTATAGTGTATGTGAGTAAAGCACCCATCTTCCTATTTCATTACTTTGGAGTTAGTTTGTAAATTCCTTGGATATGTACTCAACCATCATAGTGGAGAAATTGGATGGAATATGAAAATTGGTTTTGAACAAGGAGATGAAATCATTGGAAGAGTGGTAATACTTCAGATTGTTTTTCATGAAACAAATTCATGTGTATCGAGAGTAATTGTCAACAAATATATGATAATCCTGATTCCTACAAGCAGAAAAAATTGGCAGGGGGCCCACACATCAGAACAAATAATTCCAATTGGTCTTGAAGCTCTTTTATTAGTAGATGGAAGTACAAGATTTTGCACAAGTGACAATTAAGACACTTATCACTTCTGACATCATCTCCAACACTATAATGTCGAATGAGATTATTCAACACTAACTTCTTAAACAATGACTCCTAGAATTTATCATGCCAAAGATTTGGCTTTACATTCAGCAACACCTATATCACATGGGCACTGCTTTTATGAAGCAGTACCCATACCCTATGGGTACAATACTGCTATGCTCGTGGGCATGTCCCAGGTATAGTCAAAACAATACCGGGTACAACCAATGCACCCGTAAATGTATCCATCTTTTTTTGTTTTTTCCAGATTTTTAGTATGTTTGTTGCTTTTATACTTAGTTCATTAGTTTCTTCTTCATAATCTATAAACTTTGAAACATGAATATGCAGTTTTGTTTTTTGAATTCTTATTTTTTTTGTTATCCATATCATTAAAAATATATACGGCAGTACCACAATCCAAGTTTTTTGAAAATAGTCGGTACCCATACCCACACCTATGTAACATAGGATGACACTAAGCAGTAATTTAACCGGCTAGAAGGCTGTCCCTAAAAGACATACATGTTCTCTTCATGCTCACCTTTAGTGAATGTCTTCTTTGTGCGGAGGTCCTTGACCTGCACAAATGAAATTGCAAATCCAACTGAATCACAATTATCATCATCTACTTAAAACTCAGAGACAATATTTTTCTTGATGTTGGGAGCATGGTAGACATTTAGAAAGTTTGTCTTGAGAATTTGACAATGGAGTAACCGCATCTCGAACATGAGTAATAGCATGATGAGATCCACCTCAATGAGTATTTTACTTCCACCAAATTAAGAAACATAATTAGAGAGTTTACCAACATCAACCGTCTTGTGGGCAGCTGCACCTGAGTCAATGTACCACCTACCACTATCGTTTTGTTTCTAAGTTTAATTCAACTAAACCAGATATCAATACTTCCTTTACTCTGAAATACCTTTCTTGGTTCCACTCCTCGTCATTCTGCCAACTCTTGTACTTGTTTTGAGGACTATACCAGCACCTTCTTCTGACATGTCCCTTCTTGCAAATGAAGCAAGTAGGAACCTATCTTTGTCCTGAATCCTGATGCATTATGGCGATGCAGTGGAGTAGGCAAGAGTGCTCGACCTCCAAAGCGATCATTGTGTTCTCCTTCTTCTCCATGATTGTTGTAAGCCTATAACCACCCGTCTCGTCCATAAGATATAGTAGTGGCCAAAACATCTTGAGAGCCAAAGAAGTAACAAACATATTCTAATCAGGCCGAGTGCACTTAATACTTGCCACACCTTATCTTCATCATTAACTAGCGAACCTGCAAGAGCCAATTGATATGTAATCTATGATACACGGGTACGCCTGTGAAGGCGAAGTACCCATCCGGTACCGGTACGACACCGGTACCGGTACGGGTACGGGCTTGGGTACGCCTATGGTGCAGCATTGATCGTACCGGGTATGGTCAACGCACCGGAGACCGTATCCATCCTTTTTTGGACACGGTCAAATTTGACCGAGTTCAAAAATGTCCGTTTTTAATTTTAACGATTATTTGATTTTATCTTTTAAAACCATTTTAACGTTAAAAAAAAGAAAGTTCGAAACCCTTAAAACTTAAAACGAAAGTTAAGGGTTTCGGTTTCTCTCTTACCTGTCACCGACCGACGTCCGGCGACGATGGCAGCAGCAGTGAAGGCAGGGGCGGAACGGCGACGACAGACGGTAGGAGACGCGGCAGGAGTGACTGTTAGAGTATTTTTTTCGTTTTTTTCATTTTTCTTTTCATTTTCATCGGCTCCACCCCTGCTTTCGCCCCTGGCAACGACCGACGACGGCGACGATGGCCACCCCTGTTCTATTTGCTAGTGTTGTCGATGGTTCTCTCTGTCCCATTTCTTCTTTTTCCTTTTCTTCGTATTCGTAAAATTGTTGCTTGCTGTACCGATGGTTCTCTCTGCTTTTTTCCATGCCCGAGTAGATGCATACTGTCTAAGGCAGCCAAGATATCCTTTAATCACGTTATATTTCAATACTATATGAGAGAATCTGAATATTTAGATTTGACCTCATTTACTGTCCTATAATCCTATTGCTTCCCATGTTATAGCTGATAAGATCTAATCTGTAGTAGAAGAATGAGATTGTGCTTCAGCTGCTCCGCTCGGTAATACAATAGTCAAATTGATTAATGACTATAGTGTCTATACCAGGGGCCGTTTTGTGTTCCAACCTCCAAGACATCTTGCAAGCTAAACATATGGCTTGATAAATGTGTTCGGCAATGAGACATGTTTGAGTCTCCTATTGCAGACTGATAAATTTTGGATTATGATTTATGAATATGACCAATGTTGTGAGAAGCGTCCGCTTCACACAAAAAAAGTGTGAACGCCTTGAGGCTGAGGTGTGAGGCGCACGCGTCCCTGAAGCGTGCGTCTCTACCAAATGAGGCGTACGCCTCCATCAAGGGTGCGCTTCGTGTTTGAGGCGCACGCCTCAAGTCTGTTTAGTTTTTTAATTTAAAAAATTAAAAATAAAATAAAATTAGTAATGGGGCTTCACACACATAGCCCTAATTAAACTCTGTTTACCCTAAATTCTCTTTTCTCAATCCCAAATCACTAAACTGAAGATTTCTCTCCACGCTTTTGTCCTACTTTCGGCTGTATGAGTTAAAGCTATCGTTTGGAGACCGCGTCCGAATGACACTAGCGAGGACTCTTACCCCAGGCAGTGAAGTCGTTTTCCTTCTCTAAAACCGACGAGACGACACATTCTTAGCTACAACAGCATCACCGATCTTAAGAGCATGGAAGTTCTTCATTTGGTTGGACATCGACGAGATCAAGGTCGACTTGCCACCCTCCCCTCTGATTGCATCTACTTTCAGGTGGGGATCATCACGGCTTGACGTCGCCCCATCTTTTTACCTTACAAAATGAATGACCGTGAACTCAAACTTGTTTTCTTCATGCGTGTCATCCATGCGTTTATTTTATTCACGTGTTCATCTATTGTTTGGACATGTATCATGTATGTCCTCCTCCCACGTTGCCTTGTGTTGCAGTATTGTCAGTTTATTATGTGTTCATCTATTTTCTTCACTACGTTTTCATCTATGGTTAATACCAAATGTTATCATAAATTCATAATCATTTTCTGAATCGAATCCAAAAAGTTTATGATTCAGGAAATAAGTTGAATCAGAATCGTTTAAAATTTTGCCGAAAATATAAGATTTCTACAAAAGATAAAAAAATAGTTAAAAATGTAAACACTTTATTGAAGTGGTCACAATACTAATTCAGCAACAATAATTTAATTAAAACAGGGGAAAATGTTGTGAAAGATGAAGGCTTACTTTATTCCATTGTCACAAAAGACGGCAACGGGTATAATACGGCGAGGAAAAAAAAGGGTATAATACGGTGGAAAAAAAAATCTCGGGAATAAAACGGGAAAAATACGGCAATTTTTTTTTTTAAAAAATAAATAAATCCTAACAATTATATAAAAAAAATAAATGAGAAATTAAAAAAAAACATTGGAAAATGGCTAGATAAGCAACAAATAATTTTAGGTACACCTCTGAAATAATTTGCCAACTTAAAAATTTAGAGAAATAAAGTTAATAAACTCTTCCCCCCTCAATGTGAACAACAAATCCCAAGGGAAAAAAATAAGAAAGCTGAGGGGGGAAAGGGAAAAATAAGAAAACTGAGGGGGGAAAGGGAAACATAGAAAGGAAAAAGGAGAGATTTTCTCGGGAGAAGAAGGAGAGGATGGCGGGAGAAGTTAACATATTTTTCTTTTAAAAGACGTTTTTGCCACCAAAAGGAGCGTTTAAGTTAAAAAAAAACCAATTCTTTTACAAATATTACACATATGCCATCTTCAAAAAGACGTTTTTGCCATTAAAAGGAGCGTCCAAGTTAAAAAAAACCAATTCTTTTACAAATATTACATGCATGCCATTTTTTTTAAAAACTCAGTCTTTAAAAAAACGTGGAAGACGCGTATAAAACGCGTTTAATACGCGTTTTATACGCGTCTTTTATTTTTTACCGTTTTTTTTAAAAAAACGCGTTATATTCCCGTTTTATACGGGAATCTCATTTTTAACGTTTAATACGCGTTATTTTTAAAATAACGCCGTTTAATGTGACAGTGAATTATTCGGACCTTCTCACTCCTTCTCTCTCTTTCTAAATGTTTATAATTGCATTTAGTTCATGCTGTTTTTTTGTGCTTTATGGTAGCTACGCTCAATCATTTACCAAATCAATTGAAGAATATTTATTACATTATTTTTTTTTATAAATAAATATAAAAACATCAAAAATTTACATTAACACAAATTATTTTTTTATTATATATTTTTTTGTGGATGTTTTTTTTTTTTGGTTTTTTTGTCTTTATTTCTAGATTAAACTTGTTCTCCTTTTGAAAGAGCTTTTTAGTATTGTAGTCATTTTGATCAGTTTTGTTGTTATTTTTATGAATATTATATAATTCACAAATTTGTCCGTGAAACTTACGCTTCAATTAACGCCTCTCTTCGCCTCGCCTCATGAGAGGTTCAACGCCTCGCCTCGCTTTATTGCTTTTTACAACATTGAATATGACAATATGTTATTCTGTTTGTAATTTTTGATATATATATGTGTGAATATGTTATTCTGTTTGAAATTTTTTGACATATATATGTGTGTGTACGGCCATACCCCCGTACCCAAGTTTTTTAAAAATGGTCCGTACCCGTACCCGTACCCATGTGACATAGTCTGTAATTAACTTCACTTTATTAAGATATGTTGATAATGGCATTTTTCCCCTCTGTGGCATCCAAAATTCTCTTTTCAGAAATACAATCTTCGTCTGTGAAGCCTGTGAGTATGTTTCCACAAGAATGTTCGAAAGTTCGATAGTTGAAAACTCATTGACCTCAACAAATACCTCCTTTGATAACATCGAGTATAACTAAAATATAAGCCACAAGGCAATAATCCTTCTTTTCCATGCCTCGTAATCAGGATTTCTAATATGAACTTCAGAAATTGTTCCTTTCTCATCCCTCTCTTCCTGATGAATGAACTTTGAGGGAACTAGCTTGGTTCCCTCCAAGTGGCCAAGAAGACCTTGACTTCTATCTAGTGAAGTATTATTTGCTTCTTCCAGGTCAAGAAGTTAGAATCATTCAATTTCTCTAACACAAGATGGCTAAGAAAACTGGAATGTGAATTAGAAGACTCCATTGAAGAAATGTGAGAAAAGTTACACTCAAGATATAAGTCAAGAGGACGCAGACAGACAGTCACTCAGTCAAAACAGTTTAAATAATGCAAGTATCAATATCTATGTCACACGGGTGCGGGTACGGTATGGGTATGGGTACGCAGACACGGCAATTCTCAAAATTTTAGGATACGCGGACACGGCGAATATTATATTCTAAAAAATTAAAAATGATAATAAAATTAAAAAAAATATTAAATTAATCATTCACTCTTACAATCTCATAAGTCATAAGAAAGAAAGTCTCAAACAAACAACATGAAATAAAACAATACAACAAAGTATAAACATGCAAATTTATTTCTGGATAATGTAAAACAGTCCTCAATGAGAGCAGACAACATCCGGCACCTTCTAGTGACTGTTGGCAACGGCCACCTTACAAGCACTAAGGCAAAATCCCCAAATCCCCAAATCAAACAAAAAAAGAAAATATCGCACATAGCCTTGAAGAATGGGATCAAGATCTACGGATTGACCGTCCAATCTTCAAACGAAAACATCCCCAAATCGGCAAGAAAAACCCAAATGAAGCATAAAACACTAACTTCTAATATCGAAAAGAAAAAAAAAAAAACACTTACCTGTCTGTAGACGGACGCAACCGGATGAAGCCGTTGATCGCCAAAGCTCATCGCCGTCGCCCGCCATTGCCGAACTCTGCTGTCGCCGCAAGGAGTCGAGGATAAAGGTCGACCGTTGAGGGTAAAGCATAAAACGAAATTGAGGGTTAAAACAGAAAATCGGGTTATGAAAGTGGTTCGGATCAGGTCTGACCCAGGCCCAATCCAAAACGTATCCTGTCGTGTCCAAGTGTCGGGATCCGCGTGTCGGAGTGTCGACACCAGTACGTGACCCAGATTGCCGTATCCGTGTCACATAGATCAATATGTATACAGCAGCCAGAAATATGGTCCTCCTCCTTTCTTTTGGGTTCCAAATAAGTGGGCAGCAAGAAAGAACCACAATCAAGATGTGGGTATATGTTTCCAGACTTGCAGAGAAGAATAAAGGTTCTGAACCAGTAACGAGATATAAATTCAGCAAAGCAAACAGATATCAGATATCAATGGTAGGAGTAAACAGAATTGAATGATAGGATAAAGTCATTTCAAACCTCAAGTGATCTTTAGGACTATTTGAGAACAGATTAAATCTCAAGAAGGTATCTGAGATTAGGTTCAACAAGTATAGAGCACATTTCAAAAGGAGCAGACATCTCCTAAAATAAGGATTAGGGTTTGTAGATTTCAAGAAAATAAGAGCATGCAAGAGAGTAAGATCAGATATAGATAGAAGATGCAAAATAAGAGGAAGAAAGAGAGAAATCAATGATCTAACACTTCACCAAAGAAGAAAGGTCTTCCAGGCAGTGTTGTACGTATCGTACGATACAACCCCGTATCGTACGATACGTATCGTATCGTTTTGAATTTACGGTACGATACACCCCCCGTATCGTAAAAGAGGGGTGTATCGCCCCTGTATCGCACGTATCGTGCGATACAGATACGCCCCGTATCGTACGATACAGGGAGATTTCGCGAAAAAGGGCCCGAGACTACTTATTTCGGCCCCTTTTTGAAAAACAGCCTCCGTTCTTCATTTCTAACGCTTGGATACCGGCGTCAAGGAGGGGGATCTTCCATTTTGACCGTCAAAAACTCGATTTTGACCGTAAAATCGAAGATTAAGGGGTCGATTTGTGCGTGGGTGGGTGATTTTCGTTGGAAGGAAATGGGTTTTCTTCATTTCTTCTTCGTAAGGTATGAAATCTTATGTTTTTACCATGTATTGTTAATTTTTTACCGTATAATCGTAGATTGAAAGACTTTGAGTGTTTTTCATTAAGTTTACCATAGGATTTCTTTTTTTTTTTTTTGAAGATATGGATCGGGATCCTACATGGCAATGGTGCGTCCGGGTGAATGAGACAATGAGAGTCAAGTCAAGAGTTTTGTTGAATGATATTGTTATTGTTGAACAAGAAAAGTTTTATGTTTTAGGAGGTTCCTTGTAATATTAAAGAGTTATAAGACCTCTTTAATATTTTCCTTATTTTCTATTGAGTTATTTTGTAAATCCCTTTTCTACCCTAATCTCTTTTATAAGAGAGATAAGGGTTATCGTAAGATGTAGTTCTTTTGGTTCAATCTCACGACAACTTCTCTCTCTCTCTCTCTTCTTCTCCGCTGCAACATGGTATCAGAGCTACGGACGTGACTGGAGACGTGAAGCACACAGCCGGCGCGCAGACGTGACGCACACCGTCGGCGATCCTCCGTCTCCTTTCAGGCTTGATCTCTTCCACTTCCTCCGTTTCTTTCTCCTTCACC
>JAANDH010001818.1:0-30820 GCA_011799765.1 Nymphaea thermarum | reverse complement strand
GTTTCTCAATGCCCTCTTGCCTTGGGGCAACTCCACAAGCTCGAAGGTGTGGTTGTCGTAAAGTGACTGCATCTCATCTTTCATGGCTTCCATCCACTTTTCTTTGTGCACATCATTCATCGCTTCATCATAACATTCAGGCTCACCACTTTCAGTCAACAAAACATAGTCACGTGCGGGATATCTAGTTGAAGGACGTTGCTCCCTCGTGGTTCTCCGCTGTTGATCTGCATCTGAGGAAGAACCCTCCAAATTCTGATCGTCATCTTCGTCATCTGAATTAGGAATATATGGCATGTCTGTTTGTCCTTCTCTATCATGTGTCTGTCCAATGGCCTCACCTGGCACTACTTTTGGAGCACTCTGCAAAGGAATAGGCTCCACATCAACTGGCTGATAGCTGCTTTGAGAAGAATCATTTACTGCTTTCTGAATATTCTCAATATTCTGATCTTCAGCAAATACCACATCCCTGCTTCTGACAAGCTTCTTCTCAACTGGATCATACAATCTGTAACAAAATTCATCATGGCCATAACCCAAAAACACGCACTGCCTGCTTTTTGAATCCAACTTCGACCTCTCATCCTTTGGTATATGCACAAATGCCCTGCATCCAAATACACGCAAGTGCTCATAGGATAAATCTTTCCCATACCAAATTCTGTTAGGAACATCACCATCCAAAGGAACATGTGGAGACAAATTAATCACATAAGCAACAGTATGTAAAGCTTCACACCAAAAAGAATCAGATAACTTAGCTTCAGATAGGAGACATCTAACTCTCTCCATGAGTGTCCTGTTCATCCTTTCTGCCACGCCATTCAGTGGTGTAGTCTTAGGTGGAGTCTTCTGGTGCCTGATGCCATGAGATCTGCAATACTCATCAAATGGACCAATATATTCTCCCCCATTATCGCTGCGAACACACTTCAGCTTCTTTCCTGACTGTCTCTCAACCAGTGCATGAAAGTCCTTAAAAACACCAAGGACTTGGTCTTTTCTCTTCAAAGAATAGACCCAAACTTTCATGGAAAAATCATCAATAAACGTGACAAAATAAAGTGCACCACCATGTGAACTTACTTTCATAGGACCACATACATTTGTATGAATCAACTCAAGAGCTTCTGACTTTCTAGAAGGTGGATGACTCTTGAAAGAGACCCGCGTCTGTTTCCCTGCAAAACAATGACTGCATTTATCAAGTTTATCCTTCCTTACATCTTGTAGAAGATTCTTCTTGATCAAGAATTGCAGTCCCTTGTCACTCATATGTCCCAGCCTCCTGTGCCACAGCTCAATAGATTTCTCATCCTGTGTCGCATGTACCATGTCTCTGGAAATCGATGCCTGCATAGTATAAAGATTATTGCTGCATCTCTTGCCTCGAGCAATAATCAAGGAACCTCTGGTAAGCTTCCACTGGCCATCACCAAAAGTGTTGTGATACCCTTCTTCATCGAGCCTTCCTGCAGAGATAAGGTTCAGATGCATGTCAGGTGCATGCCTCACATCTGTCAGCTTCAATAGAGCTCCATTCGCATTCTTCAGAATGACATCGCCTCTACCTACAACCTGAGACAAAGAACCATTACCCATTCTCAAAGTGCCAAAATCACCAGAAATATATGAAGAGAAAAAATTCTTATGGGAAGTAACATGAAGAGCTGAACCACTATCAACAAGCCAGCAACTATCGTGTCTAGCAACATTAACCATGTTAGCATCACAAACAACAAACATTTCATGTTGTGCAGCTGCTGCAACATTATCATCTCGATCATTTTTCTTCTCTTGTTTCTCCCCACTTTTATTCTCCTTCTTCAGTTGGAAGCAATACTTCTTTATGTGTCCTTTCTTTCCGCAGTGGTGGCATTCCAAATTTTTATATCTCGATTTGGACTTGCTTCTGCTTTTATCTCTGCCCCTGTCACTCTTGAATTTACTCCTCCCCCTGTTCTCTGTAAAAAGAACCTCTGTCTGAGAAGAGCAAGCCTGAGATTTTCTTCTCATCTCCTCATTGAGAATACCTGACTTAACAGTCTCTAAAGAAACAACCCCATTAGCTGCAGAGTTAGTAAGCGAGACTCTAAATGTCTCCCACGAATCAGGCAAAGTAGCAAGCAACAATAATCCCAAAATCTCATCTTCAAATTTAACACCCATGCTGGATAACTGACTAATGACCCCCTGAAAATCATTTAGAAAATCTGACACTGAACTGCCCTCCCTGAATCTCAAATTCATCAATCTTTTCAGAAGAAATAATTTACTACTTCCTGTCTTGGAGGCATAAAGATTTTCTAATTTTGCCCACAAACTACGTGCATGCTTTTCATCCTGGATATGATTATAAACATTTTCATCTACAAATTGTCTAATGAAACCACAAACTTGTTCGTGTTCAAATTCCCAATCCTCGTCAGATTTGGAATCGGGCTTTTCTTTGGCAAAAACTGGGAGGTGCATAGCCTTCACATATAAGAGATCTTTCATCTTATTTTTCCATAAATTATAATTAGTCCCATTTAGACTAATCATACGACTAGTACCAAAATCAATTTTGTTATCCACCATATTGGCTCTGATACCACTTTGTTGGGATAAAACGGGAAAGGTCCCAATCTACTAAAATGAATTTAGCAATCAACTATAGCCCAATCCGATTATACAAGAAGCAACAAATCAACGATCAAACAATCCAACGAAAGCAATCACAATGACACAGTGCACAAGAAGATTTTTACGTGGAAAACCCCTCAAAACAATGAGGGTAAAAACCACGGGGCACTACGNAAACAAGGGAAAAACATCACCGGTGGAGTGCCCAAGAAAACGCGGATTGGAAAGGAATCTTGCTCAAGCCAAGCTCGCAACCTTCTCTTCCTCTTCTCCTTCTCTCCTTTCTTCTTCTTCTTCTCGCCTTTCCTCTTCTTCTTCTCTCCTCTCCTCTTGCTGTGCAGCCACACGGTCCCCTTGCTTTTTTTTCCCAAATAAAAAAACCTAAGAGAGAGAGTGAGAGACGTGAAAGAACGAGAGAGGGGGCACCATCGCGTGCCTCCCTTTTTCTCCCTTTTTCTCCCGCCCATCGCTGGACCCGACCCAACAACGAAGCCATAAAACTCTCTCTCCCTCTCATACTTGTTCCACTATAAAAATCACCCCATTCTTCTTGTTGCCATGCACAGAGTTGGACCCAAAAACTTCAACTATATTTTTATACTTGGAAACAAAACATGACTTGGAAGAAAATCAAATCACAAGCAAAGCAAGTTGCTAGAATTTATAACAGCTAGAGGCTATTACCTGCTTGAACTGGAAATCTTCAGGGATCTGGAAATTCCCAAACCTTGTTGATGAATCCGCATTTCTGATCTTTCTCTCTCTCTAGCAAAGTAAAGTATTATCTACAAATGGAATGGGAAACTGAATTATTATTATTATTTTTATATGTTTGCTTTTCTATCTAACTGCGAGTTGGACTCTCACAATACACCTTTAACACAAACTTAAGACTACTATAAGACAGAAGCCAGTCCATACTTAACAGTCGAAAGATTGGTTTCTCAGCTGGCCTGAAGGGTAAATCAGATGATACACCAAGCATGATCTCCTCCTCAAGAGCAAGCTTTTCAATGTTGTTCTTTAATTTATTAAAAAATAAATTATTAATACTTGAAAATATACATAGATAAGTACGATCCATAGACTTTTCAAATTTCTCCAATGGCCTGGGACTAGATGATTTAAAAGTGGGTTCCAACTAAAGAAGCAAAGAAACGGTATAAATTTTAAAGTGCACCCACGTGGTCGAATTTGTGGAATGTTCTTGTTCTCACGGCCTTTGCAAATGTGTTTATTATTCTCATATGGAAGATGCTTTTCGTTGCTGTATCAAAGAACCCTTTTAGTTTCTAAGCATCCTAAATGCAGAGGTGAACTTCTTTGGTTAAAAAAGAAAACAAAAAAAGTTTTACAACGCCTAGGACTGCATTATACTACTCTGTCTCATATCTTGTTCATGTTTAGAACACTTGTCTCTCCGAAATGGTACCGTGCTTGAAAGAAGGGAATCTTTGTCTTTGAATTTCACAGTCATTTCAAACACCACACGATTATGAGCCATTTTGTGTATGAAGGGGTCGTCAGCATTATGACTGTTATTGTGTAACGTTTGATTGCACAGATCATTAACTGAGAAATGGGTGAGATATTTACCGGGGTAAATATTCACTGTGGATCCATAAAAGGAAGTCATGTTCGGGCCCAACACTTGTTAACCAACCATGGATGGATCTCATTTTTCTCGTCCATTAAAGAAGGTGAGGCAGTCACTTCTTCTAACTAACTCTGATTCGCGGCGTCCGTTGACTCTTATTTGGTGACCGAATCCTGAGACCACGTAGCAGCATAGACATAGGCCTGTGCACATAACCAGCTTCGAATGTTCATCCTCTCTCTTTCTCCTTGAGGCTTCATTTCAGTCCGCTCCATTGGCGGAGCTACAAAGTTTGAGCTGAGGGGCAATAATTCGTCTTATTATTGCAACAGATTGAGTGCATGTAGAAGAACTGCAAAACATTAGCCTCGGTCTAGTGTGGGCACTCCACATGGCTAAAACTGTGTCCAACACATGATAAAATAAAAATTTTACAAAGGTATACACATGCTGGAGGGGGCAGTTGCCCACACCAATCCCATGGTAGCTCTGCTACTGGTCCGTTCCATCTCCACTGTGGGTTAATCCAATCAAGTATTCTCTCTCTCTCTCTCTCCTGCTCATGTCAATGGCAGCGTGCTTGTGATGTCTCCAAGGATTTCACTGTTAACTTGGACATGGGATCAGATTCCCATTTAAGGGATGGAAGTTACGAGGACTAGAGATGGTAGTACCATTTATATTATGGCAGGAAGGTAAGCGACAGAGTATGTTTTCTTCCAATATTTAGATTTGAAAGTTATATTTCTCCATGTCTATGATTCTGCTGATGTGCCAACGTCCCACAACTGTAGAAACCAATGGCTCGGTAAAAAAGTATGGATAAATTTAACAGTCATAAATATATATCCTTTGTTATGATATGTAATAAGGTAACATACCCTTGACTTTTTTTTTAAATCCCAAACTTTTCACTATTTATAAGGATGGTAGGGACGAACCAAAAACATCAAAACCATAGCACAATCGAGAAAAATCAATTCTCAATTTGCGGCAACTCATGCAAAATCCCGAAGCAAAAATCAATCTCTTAAGATTTTAAGAACAAATTGTGTTTGTTACGATCATGCGATCATTAAATCACATTCTCAACCTCAATCTTAAGACTCAATCAATCAAGTATAAGCTTGGGCTGTGGTATTAACTAATAGTTTATGAGACAAACCCGAACAAGTCGTGTTTGTTACCAAACGGCTCAGGAAGGATTCATGACAAAGTACCCAAGATGAAGTTTAGCCACTTTGGGAGTCGATGAACAAATAGAGCCCCGGCTGACATTTGTCGTTCAGTTTATTCGGCTTGCTTTCCAATCCTACCTGAATCTGACCCAAAATTGCTTCAAATGGAGTCGGGCATGGTCATAGGAAGTAGTTCTACTTTTTATTAGGAGTGAACAACGAGCTCGACTCGTTAAAGCTCAGCTCGTGAATAAGTTCGAGCTGAGCCATTTGTTTAATGAGCTCGAGCTCGAGTCTATGAGTCGACTCATTCAAATAATCGAGTTGAGTTCGAAATCAACACGTAAGTGCTGAGTTAAACTCAAGCCTTAATCGAGTTTGTTGACCCTTAATCAAGTCGATATATTCAAATGAGTTTACTAGTTTGTCGAACCTTAATCGAGTCGAACTCGAGCTCAATACGTAAGGTCAACCTATTTCTTATTCACTTTAGTCATAAATTTTTGCCAAACCTATACAAATCTCTAGATAAAAAAGTCAGTTCTTTTCAATATCAAACTGTGCTGATACGAACAATCCAATTATTTAAATGCAGTAGCAAGTGAAACAACGAACGAGAAGAACCTGGTGCATATTATCAAATGAGTGACGAGATGAGGTCAAAGATGCCTTGTTTGGATCGTCTGGTCCTTCCCACCGCCCACTCATTTGTTGCCTGGAGGGTGGCGGTCATGTTCCAATATTGGGGTGGGGCTCATGCTGTTGCACGGCAGGCCTTTATTATTAATTTGTTGGCGCCTTAACATATATATATATATATATATATATATATATATATATATATATATATATATATATATATATATATATATATATATATATATATATATATATATATATATATANTTTATATATATATATATATATATATATATATATATATATATATATATATATATATATATATATATATATATATATATATATATATATATATATATATATATATATATATAAAGTGACTGGTTTGGGTAACTTAAAATTCATGTTGAATTCTAAAAACTAACTTAATATAAATTATACTTAAGTTCAAGTCATTTTTGTAAAAATAATTGATGTTTATACTATCTACCATTAAAAAAAACATGATTTATTAAGAAAACATCGAACTTAATGGGTATGTGTCTCATCAAATCGCTTGATCTTAAGATCATATCCATAAAATTAGATGGCAAAAAAGTGCAAATGGTGCATTTTATGTATATTTGAGATGGCTGAATGGTTTTTCTATAGTTTACGATCATAAAAACCGTCGTAAATGGTGCATGTTGTTATGACGGTTGATTGGCCACAGCTTTTAGCCATGGAATGCACCAATGGCAGCAGTTTTTAGCATCGTAAAAGAAAAACCATTCGGCAAATATTTCTCTTCAACAAATATTCATTGTTGAAGGCTTAGCAACGGAAGATAAACTCAATTTATGTTTGAATTCGTTGGGACAACTCCAACTTCTTGATTCACCTCCCTTTCCATTTAGTATTTAACGTTAACAATTTAAATAGAATTAGAAAGTTGCAGTCAGAAGTCAAGTTTGTTTAGTATAATAAAGGTCAGGACACTTTTTCACGTACACACCAACACTTTATCAGACTATAGTTTCTCTTTGTCCTTTCTTTGTTGAATGGTCAACCACCAAACATTCAATAGCAAATTAAGCTGTAAAGATTCGTTTGTGATCGTCGGTCGATTAATCGACTGCTGGTACTGCTGAATCAGTTATAGCCCAAAAAACTTTTTAGAAATTAGTTTTTTCAAAAGAAATCAACGCGGAAAAAGTACAAAACATAAGCAAAAATAAAATAAAATGAAAAAACTTAAAGTATCTTTTAAACAATTAAAAGTTGACGTGCGGTGCCCTTGAGCCGGCCATGATCTAGAATTGCTTCAAAGCCCGCCGACTTTGATACTGCCGGTCGTCGAAAACACGAGGAGATAATATAAACATATATTGAAAGAACTAGAGAGTGGAGCTAGAAAGTGAGAGGAAACTTCATGCAAAAGAGTAGTAGTAGTTAATAAATATTCCAGGCTGTTTGACGCGTGAAGTGCAGTAGCCGTACATGGACAGCGACAACGTCACTTCCTCGTCAAAGATGACATTCAAGAGAGCCCTCACACAGTCCACAGTACTACTGCCCTTTCAATCTTGAAAATCAGCTGCTGGCCGACTCTGCGGCATAAATAAATTATAGAGAGAGAGAGAGAGAGAGAGAGAGAGAGAGAGAGAGAGAGAGAGAGAGAGAGAGAGAGAGAGAGAGAGAGAGAAAGGCCGCCTTTTTCAATGTAATAAAGTGTTGTAACGATGGAACTGTGACCTCCTCATTACAAATCTGCAGTTCTACGCAGAGTATACGAACAAAATCCGATGGGAAAGCGCCGGTCGACCGCCGCGCGCGAGTGCTTCATGTACATCCGACAAGAAACTTTCCTTTAATTTCTAAATATATTTATCACTTGTAGATGTTTGGAGCAAGAGGCACATGAATCAAAATCATAGTATCAACATATACAGGAGACACCTGGCCAGGCTCCATGGTTGGGATGGAGTCTCTGAGGAGCGGAGCAGAGCCAGAAATTTTTTATTAAGGGGATTGAATTGGAGTTTTTATATTTTGACTACAACAAAAATATCATTTTTATATATTAAGCCTCTCCTAATACTACAGGAGAGAATAGAGAGAAAGGAAGCCAAAATCTCCTCCACCAATGACATGAGTAGAAGCGTTGGAGAGCAGAGACTGAACCTCAATAATAGATAGACTTTCGACTCTTGATGTACTACATACCCTCATCGTATGGTATGTAAAAGTTTTGGAAATTTGATAACTCAATCTTTCTATATATGTATCTAATGCATGAGATTTAATACATTACATTTGGAATGATTAAAGCTTATTCACAAATAATGCTGAAAAAATGCCAAAAATATATTTTCATTTTTTTTGGAGTTGTTCTTCCTCATGTGATCTTTTTCAGAAAAGGCAGGTCTTTTTATATTTTGTAACTATAAAACTTGATTAAAGCTACTTTCCAACAGTAAGAACTCCATTTTATCAGGTTGGTGGTGAGTACCAGTGTTATTATATATATACTCTGTAAGGGGAAGAAGTGGTCTTTTCAATCGTAATCGTCATCCAGATGAACACTGCATTGAACCAAATGGCGTCCCTTGTGTTAATTTGCTGGGTGGCTGACATGCCTGATCTAGAAGCAGAATATATGAATCACCAACACAATCTTCTATGTGGCCTCAAAGGAATACTCGTAGAACCTTCTTATATATTACAAAATACAAGGCATCTCCCTCTAGATGGTCGAAGGGCGCCAAATTCCAGGGACGTACCGGAAATCGTACCTGTGGAGAGCAATAAAGAAAGGGAAGGTGACACAGACGATGGGAGACAACATGAATCTCTCCCATGGATTCAGAAAACGAGGAAGGAACGAAGGGGTTGGTGGATGGAAAGCACAGCAGATTGCGTTAAACAATTATATCTAACAACAGACGAAGGTTCCAAGCAATGTCTCAAGCCTGAACCTATTAAGAATGCTCAAGAATGTACTGTGGAATGTATTAATATATTACCTCAACAAACTTAATTTATACTGTTGCTGGTTAGTGCAGGACAATTGGTTTCTCTTTCTCAGTAGATATGAAAGAGCAGCAAGCACCGCCCGGTCAGGTCCTTTTCAAGCAGGAAGAGTGGGAGGCGGACAAGAAGATCAAGATCGTATCCTTCATTTTATGCATGGATCCTGATCACCTACCTACGCAAGTTGGTGGTCACGCATGGATTGATGTGATCATATTTACATATATAGATAACGCCGGATGGCCGGGTTTTGAACGCGTACCATTCCGTGCTGTCCCAGCGGCGCTGCAACACGGACCCACCAGCCAGCTGCATGAAACGCGTACATTTTTCCGTGCTATTCGAAGCCCACTGTCCCACCTGCCAGCCGGCTCACCTCCCCTCCCTCTCTCTTCCTTCATCTGCATATAAATCAATGTCAGAGCAGGGCTGCCGGATTGAGAGGGAGAGAGAGCGAGCGAGTGTGGTATAGATTAGATGACTGCCAAGATGACGAGGGCTAGTGCTGGTTCGACGGAGCAGATGGAAGGTGGGGGGCGTTCTCCGGCCACCTCCTCCCGGCACGCGGCTCGGGCCTTCCGAGGCGTGAGGCGCAGGAGCTGGGGCACGTACGTGTCCGAGATCCGGGAGCCCAGGAAGAATAACCGGATCTGGCTGGGGTCGTTCGGCACGCCGGAGATGGCCGCCCGAGCCTACGACGCCGCCGCCTTCCATCTCAAGGGCCGCTCCGCGGTCCTCAACTTCCCGGAAATGGTCGCCTCCCTCCCCCGCCCCGCGTCCTCCTCCCGCCGCGACATCCAACTGGCGGCCGCCAAGGCCGCTGCCGTCTTCCCACTAGACCGAGCCCAGTCCCCCAATGACATGACCTGCCCCGTCGACGTCAATGGTGCATTAGAGGAGGAGGGTCGCCCCTCTACCGGCAGCAGCTCGGGGGGGAGTCCACCGCCATGGGAGTCGGACACAGAGCTGGAAGCCCTCTTCAGAGAGATTGAGAACAGCCCGCTGGCGATCAGCCCCATGAGCTTGGTGGAGGATCAAGACGATCTTTTCAGACTAGAGGATTTGCAATGGTATGACTGGGTGATGTGAGCAAGCCTAAGAATTAATAGGCGTTCCTTCCTTATTCGTGAGGGATTGATTGTAGCTAAGCTAGCTAGCCGTCGAAGCGACTGGGCGTGGTCGATCCTTATGTAGGGAGGTACTCTGAATGCCGCGTTAATTTTATGAGACGTACGTATATATTATATAGTATGTGATGATATGTGTAACTTTTTTTTTTTTGGTTGCTTGTGATGCATGACGAGAGGCAAGCCATTTTAATGTATATTCGATTCCCTATATGATATAGACTCCTAATTGTACCTCAAGTTTATCACATCAATGGAATTCTTTTTTATTTTGCCTTTTTGCAAACTACGTGACATTTGTAGAATATGTGGCCATTATCAATGCAGGTGCCACGCAACCATTTAAAATCGCTTTTCTCAGTATTATGTTGCCGAAAGCAAGCCAACTTTGCCACCCGGAATTAAATGATAGGTAGATAGCTAAAACCAAGTGATATATATATATATATATATATATATATATATATATATATATATATATATATATATATATATATATATATATATACACGACATATTTCATCCAACTATCCATTCTCAACGTATTAATTTTACACTTGTTTTTTTGATGAACTACATTACAACGCACATTTACATTTAAAACATCAAGAATCAAATGAAAGAAACCATTTTTTAAGATAAAGCTTTAAAACCAAGGATCTAGATGTTGCTGTTTCTAAAATGGGCTTACTTTGCATGGTGAGAAGACTTGGTTTTTCATTTATTTGGATATTGGTGTAAACATAATTGTTTGGGGAGAGAGAGAAAGAGAGAGAGGGCATATTTTACTTAGTCCCCAGTTTACCAAAACAAAAAACCTTTATAATTACAATAAAGATGGAATTTGAAAAAGAATGTAAAATACCTTTCTGTTTTCCCTTTTGTCATTAAAAAGGGGCATTTTTTGATCACATCTTTTTAAGGGCATTTTTGTCATTTCAATAATTATCGGGACATGCATAGGGATGGAACAATTGTGACTTTGTCTCATTTTGTCATTGAAGAGGAGGAGACCATTGTTCTCTTTCCTTTTGGGAGGGAGCACTTTGGTCTTTTCAAGTACGATATCGATATGTATGTGCCAATATTGTTTGGGTCTCGGAGTTGGGCATCATAAAACCTGCTTCAAACGAGAGGAATCTTCACCCCTTTCTCTTTGTATGGCTCGTGAACCATGCCTTTTGAGGAATGCCAGCCATGCCTGCATCTTTTTCGAAACTTTTTTTTCCTGCTCTACATGACACGCCACTTGACCACTCTCACGCGTTTATATATATATATATATATATATATATATATATATATATATATATATATATATATATGCCCGCATGCTAAATATTGTTGAATGGATGAAAATTTTAAATGTCAAGCAAAAGAATAAATGCTACGTGAACATTAACATTGGTTTATTATTCAACTGTTTTTAGCAATGATTCATGGCGCTTAGAGAAATGAATTTTTAGTGTTAAGGTAGGTATCTTGTCAAAAATGATTTCATATCCAAAAAACAAGTACACAAAATTAATTTTGATCTAGCCCATGATTTTCCAACAGGAACATGATTCAAAGGTCTTGGTTCAACTTTGATGGTGTTTAGTAACAGGGACACTGTGTTTATTGAAACATGTTTAATAAGGAGTCAACATAGACATGTTGAGTATCTTATGAAATTATCTCAAAGATTGAAACAGATTTATGAAACACTATAACCAACTTGTTTTCATTTTTGAGACAGACAAGGTATTTATGCTACCAAACATTAAAGATTACAAGATATATTTAAAAGATGAGTACATTTATAAAAACACTGGATTTTTAACAATAATACAATATTGCTCTTTCGAAGCACCTCCTTTTTTGTCATACCCAGCATCGAAACATGATCCTGTAAATGACCAGGGCGGCAACTTCTAGAACTTTCTTCTTGGAGACTTTATATACGTACTGTACAACTTCATAAATGCATTCTTTATTGAGAAAGGTGTGGAATACAAGTAAAGTTTCATATATACCAACCATGCAGTCGATCGTGGTGCAGTGCAATGTTGTAAATTTCTGTGACAGGAAACGGCCTTCAAAAATTGAATAAGATTTAAACAATTCTAAACGGATTCTGTAAGAGCTTGTTCGTCTTAATTTTAAAAAATATAATTTGTTTTTCTACTTTTTCATGTCAAAGATGCTTTGGTCATTCTGGGCACCTAAAGAAAATATGACCTTCTTCACTATCAAACTTTTTAATGCATGGTTGCGCTATTTACATCAGCAGTGGGGCCGATACATGAAGATTGCAGTCGACGGTGGTGGAGCCAGGCCAGGTTAAAAGAAAAAAAGAAAGAAAAATCGGGGAGGACTGCAGAGAATTACTAAATTTTCTACAAATATTAAGAGGAACCTGTCTTATAGATTTTTGCACTTCAAATTTCAAGAAAAACAGAAGTATAAATTTCAAGCTTTTCCATCCATATTATGGAGAAAGGCCATTCACTAAGTAATGCTTCTAGGACCACACAAGACATGTCTATTTTGATTTGACCATGGATTAATGCTTCTTCTGTCTGTTCTTGGGGCCTATATCAATTGATTGAATTGTCTGAGTGAAGGGCGTCAAGACTTCCGAAATCATTCTCAAGTCGGCCCATTCTGATTCTTGATCAGTTTAACTTCTCACAGTAAAGATCAGAAGGAAAAGGCATGATTAATGTACGTGCATCATAGTTACCATTCACACAAGACTTTATGTTGTTGCTTTCAGAGGTTAGGTTAATCTACAGTACTTACATAGCGTGTAAAGTTCCTGCTTAGTAGTTGCTTGCTTCTGGCGGACGTCAATTGAAGCAGGTTGACAGGACAGGGGGTTTAATTTAGGGTTAAGCAGAGTTACCATGACCACCTGTGCTAGCTGTTGGTGGTTTGGTGTATGTCGGCAGGCAATATTTTCTCATGCAAGAGATCCGCTGCTGTTTATAGTAATGGAAGAAAGATTTGATTTGATTTGACTAGCTAGCTAGCTAGCTTGTTCGATGACCGCCGGCCACCCTCTCCATTTCAAAGATGTGATGCATGGATGAATATCTCATCCCCAAGTCGCCTATCTTTTCAATAGATCAAGAAAATGATGTATCCGTCACTCTCACACACAGATTAATTATCATCTAGCTACCATTTTATTGTCGCCCTCTGAATACTCAATTGCTTACTGTTGATGTGGCTCCCCGGCCGCTTAAATGATTTAATGATAAAGATCTAATCCGGCGATATAGAGTAATGGTGAAAAAGAGTTGCACGAAGTGTTTTTTCTTACTTTTTAGGCTAATAAAATTTCACTTTCAGAAGACCAAACACTTTCAGAAGACCAAACACAAGATGATTTCCTTTAGTTATGATGGAAAAAAGTTTCATGCATCTTCGTCTCACTGAAAAGGTATCAAAGTAAATTGTATTGATCAGTGTGAATCGATGGCAGTCGATTGCCAACACTTAGATGATCGAGGAATGCTAATATTTAAACAAAACCGCTGTGAAGATTTGATAGTTTCTGCTCCGTAAGGCTCTCGGGTATCACCTGCTTTTACCTGGTCCTTGATGCTTTGGTCGATTATTAAGATCCAGAATATTGATTGCGTCAAGTTGCCAGACGCGATTTAATGACGTACGGTCTCTTGATGTTTGGCAAACATTGTCAGGTCGATTCTTCACGTGCTGCTGCATTTTCAGCTTCCATGATTGAGTCTCGAGCTTTAATTTCTCCTACTCGAAGCATGCAGTGCTCTCTGGTTCAATCAATCATGGGTGTTTTCCTTCATTTAATCGTGGGTGGCCTACTCATCAATGGCGTTCCAGCTCGAAACCGATAATTGGTGGAAAAGAATGGTTCTCCTTTTATGGGGAGTGAATGTCTGTTCAACTAGGATCTCTTCATAGTCTCCCTCATGAAAGCATTCCCATGTTCATTTTTCCTTCTGTTCTTCTTATATCTGCGCTTACTTTGGTGGTCCCTGTTATTCATCGCGTCGAGTATTTTTTTGGAAAAGAAAATCTGGCGACGAGTTTTCGACGTTGGTCTGATCAATCAAGAGTGTCCAATTAGGTCCCACGCCTGCTTAAGGAGCAGCACATCAGCCAGTTGCATTGCCGTCAACTCTACTTTTCTTTCTTCCCTTCTTTGAGTCATTTTCTGTTTGGTAGCAAGTCAGTTCAAGATCCTCCGATTAATCTAAGTCGGCAGGGACCGCGGAAGTACAGTCAATTCTCCATGGGCCTCCAAGCTCCATGGCTGCAGTGCCACCTTTAACTTCAGCATGCTGTTGTGTTCTGGACGGTAGATGCGTGGGTGGTGGTGATATCAACAGGCAGATTACAGGCGTTAATTTGTCTGCTTTCCACGAGTCGGCCCTGCACTGCTCAGATTGATGGTATTTATCCACGAAAGTGATGTTTCATGATTGTATGTTTTACTCAATATTGTAAAAATCAGTTCCGACTCTCCCTATCGAAAATCTTAGAAAATGGTGAGTTAAACAAAATATTTATTTGGAAGGATGAAAATTGGTGGAAAACTGAAATGATGATCCAATATGTATCTCTGCTTTTGTATATGTACAGGCATTGTTAAAGACTATGAAACAACTAAATCATGTAATCGGCCACAAATTTGGGCTACTCAGGAGAAACGATAACAGAAAAGAGGTTCTAATGCAGCTTAGATGCCTAGAATTTAGAATGCATTCAAGAATTAAAGAATGAAAAGCCGCCTAACCGTCATTTTAAATAAGGATGAACAGATGCTCTTTACTAAGACATATAGTCATTAACTGTAATTCTACTGTAACTTATAATTAGTACGTTGTGAGGACAACAGAAACCAATTTGGGGAACTTGGGGATCAAATTTCTGCTGGTATTTCACAGGGACGAGTTCCAAGTGACCCTTATTTAAAGATTATGATCGGACTGCACCACTTGATGATACTTTGAGGCAGGCTTTCCATAATTTCATGTTGCCAAGAAAAGGTGAGGCCACTTGCCCGGGAAAGAATTTTCATAAAGTTTAAACGACATTGAGCAACTATTTCCCAATTCTTACCAAAAGTGCATGCCCAATGAGATGATAATGGCAGTATATACTCTCTCTCAATCACAGAAACTCTAAAAGGCTACATGCTTGCCTACAAGAAGTAGATATGGATTGCACCTCCTTCTTCACTTGAACCAAATTGCCCTGCTCGCACGCTTTGCTGATGGAGGATGTACCCGTAGCGCAGCTGTGCCTCGAACTAAAGGCCACAGAACTAGCTAGGACCCAGGCATGCATCTACACGGCCATGGTTGAGATCCTCACAAAATGGTTGAAACGAGGTCTCTGTTTTCTTCCTTTTTTTCGTTTTCTTCAGCAGAGGGATGCAGTGATTGATCCCGGCGTTTAACAGATCGCCGTGTCCAACGAAGTGAAGTTGGCTCTTAGTGCCCGCTGAGGTACAGCGTGCTGTCCTGTGTGAGCGAACGAACACTTCGCCAACTATGAGGATGAAGACATGGAGTACTTAAATCATGTCCTTTTATAACCTTGGCGTTTCTTTTCTTGTATCTTCTTATCTGTTTGGTGTTGGTCTATATGTCGACCAGAAGCTTGGAGCCAATGTGCCGACTACACTTCTGACTATACAGAATTCGTCTTTTCTCTTCATGAATTTCCCCTTGACGAATCAGAAGATGCAGATGCCATGTAAAAGGATTTGCTGTTCTTTTCTTTTAAACTGTCGAGTCGTCTGCGGGAGTCAATTGAAGCATCTTCCCCTTGTGGAAATTGCCACCTTTAAAAAGAAGAACTAGAAGACCAGGAGGAGGAGGAGGAGGATGGTGGAGTGTGCTAGGTCTCCTTGCACGAGCCGGATTTAAAGTCCTGTTCTTTGAATTTCAGTGACATTTCAATATAAACTTGACTTGGATATCATAGCTTAATTTTGTACTGTAGTACCGTGTCTTAAAATGTTGTGTTGTTGGATGGTTTTATGATCAGTATTTCATACGACTTTGAGGCACAAGTTAACTGGCAGTCATTTGCATTATCCTCAGTTTCAGTTCCTGTGGAACTCCCAATTATTCTCTAGGAAGTCGACGAATGGGTTACCTACGGTTTCTTCAATCCATTGCATTTTTTGGAGTTTGAAGAGACAGAGACAGAAATTAAAGAAAAGACAAATAAAACAACTTCTATTCTGGATTAAGAAACAGTATGAAAAGCAGTTCGTAAAGCCTTCTTTTCTACAAGAGAGTTAAACAATATCAATTATAATCAAAGTGGTACAAAGCCAGTTGCAGAATATATTGTTCTTGCGGCACCAGAGACTATGGTGCCACGAGTCCTGTTTCTTGGTGATGACAGAGCATGTTGGGCTGTATCGGGCTCAATGCAAGAGACCACCAAGTTCAGGCTCTGTCCAGAGCGGGAACAACCTTTGGAGTGAAAGATGCCCTGATATGTTGGTCGGTTCCTTTGGTATATTTACAGCTAATTTGGGGCGTTTGTCTTTGCTACTACATCTATGATTCTTCATCCTTTTCTTTCGTTTCTGTGGAGATGCTCTGTTCATACAAAAGCTGCACAGTCAAGGCTAACAAAATAATTCCAAGAACCGCTATCTTCCGCCAGTCAATGGCGGATGAAATGGTGAGAGCATCGATGATGGTGAGCACCAACAGGCCAACCAGAGCCAGGTAGATGTTTCTTCTTATGCTCGACTTGGCACTCCCTCGGGTGACTTCCTTGAGCTTTTTGACTTCCTCCTTAGCATCTATCTTCTTATCCCCTGTGGGTGGCTTGGTCTTCAGGCTCTTGAAGAAGAGCCCATCGTTCCTTTCCTTCTCCATCTGGTCTTCAAAGTCCTGCAATACTTGGTCGTTCCTCTCGATCTCCTCCTTGTTCAAACCTGCATCTTCTTCGAAGGCCTGCATCCGACTCTCCAGATTCTCCATAATCTGTTTTGAGATTGGTGAGCCCGATATCAGTATCAGAAGTGTGGGAAAAAATTGAAGTGTAATTGGAAAGGCGACTACCCACTATAACAAGCATATTTTGTGAAAACGTTTTGTACTTTTTTAGGCTTAACGTTATACTGAAGTTCATGGGATTGCGAGGCCAATGAATTCCTGAAGTTGGATAACTAGATTGCTGCTTGGATGTGGTTTGGGAGTCCCAAACGATAAGACTTCACCAATTTAGGCTGTTTTGCAAGTTGTTAGGGAGTCCCAAAAAGTTAGAATTCCACGAACTTAGCGTGGGATAAAAAGGCCTAGGAATCCAAACGGCAGAGCTCCGGAAAAAGCAAAATCCAGATACTCGGGAATCCAAACGATGTATTTACTAGTTGGACTCGAGTCAATCCAGTAATAGAATCCACTATCCAGTGTAATCAATCTCTGTAGTTTTATTATATCATCACCATCTTTTTCTTTCTTCTTCCTCTGTTTTCACCCTGCAAATATGAAGAAACCCACCCCCAATTGCCTCCCGTACGACCATAAGCGTCTCTGAGTCGACTCAGCCCTCTCTCTTAGGCGCTCCCTCATGTATATTTATTTGAATTCTACAGGAAAAGACAAGATGGGTATGTAAATCTGACCCTTGCACTGGCTTCATCGAGTCCCTTGAGCGTTTCCTCTGCGATTGCATCGAACTCGACATTGGCCTCTTCGGCGAACTGTGTCAAGTAGGCAGATCGCTCGTCCAAGAAGTTGGTGAGCCTGACTTTCTGCGCTTCTATCATGGCCATCCTCGCCAGCAATTCCCGCTTGCGCTCATCTCCTTCCGGCGAAGAAGAAGAAGAAGAAGGCTCGGAATCCTTCGTGTTGCAGGACACAGTCACAAAACAGTGGTTCCTCTTATTCGGTGGTGGATTTCTGCGGTGAGGGAAGCACCGGTTGGGTGGATGAAGCGATGGATTCAAGATGAACTTGAGAGCGATCATGTTATTTGGTAGCGGCACAGAAGGAAGAAAGGACTGGTGATGGATGCTCTTCTGCTACTTGTATAATTGAATTGCCCTTTCCCCCTCTGAATTATTCTGCACCTCTCGTTTCTACAAGTATTATCAACAATGAGGCATCATTTGGTAGAGCCGTGGAAGCGAAAGACATTGTTCAGTATAAGGCATTAGTATTGCAGGTAATAGCTATTGTGCCCCTCATTCAATCCCCCCATCAGAATGCAGAACCTTAGCTCCCCATTTCAAATTCGAAGCTTTCATCTCACTTTCAAGAAATCTTTAGTTGCTTATGCCAGATTTGACATGACAGACGCAAAGAATTAGGAGGGTCAAAGCAATTTCTTTACTCGGAGCAATCTCTTTTATGTTGCTAAACTAATGAGCTTAGGGGGAGATCTACATTGTCTATCAGAAATCATAAACATCAATCTGATTGGAGATAGAGCTACCACGGTTTATTTAGTTGAACTCAGGATTAGGGATGTCAGTTGGATGCACCAATTATCCCCAAATTTACCAAATGGTTATACATTTAAATTCGTACTCGAATTCAAATGCAGAAAAGTCTGTACTATTATCCTGAGTGATTTTTGAATTCAGAATTCAAACCCAATCTGAATCTGATTCTTATTTTTACGTCCCAATTGAAATCCTACTTTTAGATAAAACCCAATTTGATATATCAAGAACCAACTTTCGAAATGTATACGGTTATAAGATATCTGTGTGAAACTGAAACCGAACCCTAACCTGACTATGGTCATATATTTGTTTACTAAGAATACAAGTCTGATTCCGATCGAATGTCATTTCTTAAATTCGAATCTGAGTATGTTCCATTGATATCCCATAATATAATTAGCAGGTGGTTCAAACATGTATTATTTTCAATGTATTCACAAACTGGATGCTTGTAAACTTTTTAATAAAAGAACATGTTTTTTGTTTGGAACTTGTGATTGATCAATGGCTGCATGGGGGAAACATGCAGCGATTAATCCGTGTGTGCAGTCATATTACACGAGCATTGTTTTATGAATGGCCCTGATCAAAGAGTATGAAGATACTGGATGAGGAAACGTGGAAACATGGTTTTTCTTGTTGATTTTGTGGGAAATTTTGATCTTTTACGATGAATGAGTCTTCTGATAAAAGACATGATGTATTAATGCCACTACTGGCGTGGCTTTCCCGTGCATTGATCATATCTAAATCTTTTCTGAAATCCAAATGTACCTACACTATTTGTATCTCAAATATGCACTTGGAAAAATATGATACCATGAATTGTTTATGAAATTTAAAAAATTTTAAGCAACATTTGCCCAAAAAATGAATTTTTAAGATCTTTATTGGCCTGAACAAGTTTTGCCATCGCCCAGATCACAGGATTATATATAAGAGGCGTGGGTCAAATAATCTGTCGACTACATACTTGATTCGACTTCAATAAGTTCGGTCAGATTCATCAATTTTAAAGAAAAAATTCCTCACACTATGATTTAATTCTAACAATTCATTTCAATTTAACAATTTTAACAAAATCTAATAATATACCATACCATAAGCACAATGCAGGATCATGAAACATTTTGAAAGGTATGCAAAATTTAGGAAGAAGATACACATTAATGAATTTTGTCTTTAACCAGTAGAAGATTCTGATCTCCTTGCCTTGGCCGATAGACCTTGTCAAGTTTACAAATCTCGTGACATAATCTTGGAGCTTTAGCATTATCCTTAACACTGACCTCGCCTAGAAGAAAAAGCAGAGAGCCTAAAGAATTGCATAATCTTTTGTCGGTAGCTTTGCACAATGTATTATGAGAATTGGGATGAATTTGCAAGTGCCGCCTAGTAAGTTAAACAACACGTCTATTATCAATGGCGGATAAAAATCTCCTATGGCGGCCGTATTTGTGTGCAATGAATTGCAGAATCTTTGGATGGTAGCTTTTTACAGTGTATTATGGGAATTGAGACCAATTTGCTATGTCGCGTAGTAAGTAAAGCAACACTTACAGTATCAATGGCAGACAAAAAGCTCTTATGGCTGACATACTTAAGTGCATTGAGAAAAAAAAAGGAGAAAGAGCCGAAAAAATGGAAATGCATTCACAAAATTGAGTGACAAAGCGTCACCTAGTAGCCAAAAAGAAAAGGAGCAGGAAAATCCCAAACAAAAAAAACAAAGAGAGTGTGCGTAGTGACGGAAAATGGCGCTCCAAAATCTTGAACTGTGTCTGAAATGGATGAATGGCTGAATATTTTGCCGTTGTTGAAGACTTTCGGCCGCTTTGTCCGTAGTAAAAATCTCTTAGTGCTTTGACAGTAGCACCCATCAATAATCAATTGGATTTGCCATTTGGTGCAACCTCAAAAGCCTGTCACTGCCACCATCTCGCAGCAGTTGTTCTGCTATATTCTTTGTTCCGAAGGTCTAGATAAGTTTGTTCCCTACTTTAAGAGTTCCGTCGACTGTTTATTCTCAATAATTAGTTGTCTGTTTATCCACATTTTGAAGCTGGTAAATAGCTCCTTCCTTGCGTCTGCATCTGCACCCTCGAATACAAAGATGTCTGTCGACTGGGTAGCTGCAAATTTGTGATGCTAACCATGTTGAATTTTGGTATATGGTGCTGCCAATTCACTACTAGTGTCAGACAAGAGATGGACTTGACTCTCGTTGTTGAGAGACATGGCAGGAAAAGGGGCTCTCTATGGACAGTATGCACAATCACAGCAAACTGATTGTACCCGAAGAGGCTTAGATTTCACCATTCAGAAAGATGTTCAAAAAGTAGCAGGCACAGGCAGGCCCCATCTTGAAGAGCTCAAATACAGACTAATTACGTACCAATCTGCAGGATGCATTAACCTTCCCATATGGACTCTAACTACAGGAAAGCAACTGACTGAAATATTCGAAGGAAAGTCGACGCAGTGGGAGACGAGGGCGACCCTCTGCCAGTCCCGGTTTCTTCTAAACTTGATCCCATTATTTAACACCATACCTTGGAATACTAAGCGGGGACGGGGAAGCTGGTAAAAGGCATGCGAAGAAGGCCTAAAGTTGCTGTAACAAGAGAAAAAACCAGAAATTAGTTTTCATCATCTTGACTCCGTGCTCTGCTTTTCCTTTCTACTTTGAGGTTTTCAAGTGGAGGCACTGTTTGCAAGCGTGTACTACTAATTGTACACTTCGGAAGATACAGTGCATGAATGGCAGTTCGGCCCCAAGAAAGTTCTTTCTCTCAAAATTTTCTGCTTTTTGGCGTAAGGTATATATGTTATATTATTGGGGAATAGGAAAGTGGTGGAACACGCGACTGACTGGATTCTGCATTCTTCTGGCCACGACATTCTGCTCAGTGAGGCTAGAAATTGTAAAGATTACAGTAGCAAGATTATGGCATCTCATCTCGCGATCAATTAGTCCAAGCTCTGCCCAGAAGCAGCAGTACTAGAATTCCTTGGCCACCTATCTCTCCTTGAGATGCTGCCGCCAGCTTCTGATGCAGCCGTTTCGTGCTCTCCTGATTAGGAAGGATTGCTTCACTAATCTGCATTCATGATTTCACAGAGAGAATTCTAAACTCAGGAAACTGAATCTAACGTGTGTGGGAAGCTATAGCCTATAGGTATACTCTTGGAAGTTGGAAGCAAAAGAACCCATAAATGGACTACCCTCTCCATTGGATCTGCAAAACGGATTGGTTCACGCTTCTATGGTCTTTGTCACGAGTGGGAGCTTCACACTGGCACTGAGTAATCTCAGTAAGTTTTCTCTTGCCTCTGCGATTTGGCGGCCACTTGTGCAGCTCGTGATGAAAGGCGCAATAAATATCAGCAACTTGTAGATTCTTTGGCTGGTCGCCAACAAGTAGTCTTAAGAAATTTGGGTCTAACGTTCAGTTTTGAATCCCTTTTGCTTCTTCTGATTCTAATGCATCTAGATTCTTATGCCAGAAACAGGAAGTTTTTTCTCCCAGCAAATATCTCAAAAGTTAAGGAAATGAGAAGAAGAGAAAAGTTCATTATTTATCATCATGCAAACTTGTGAATCAGAGTGGGCAAGAAACGAACAACATTTAAGCAGCTGATAGAAAGCACGTCGTTAGCAGCTCCAAGGGAGAGAGAGAAAGAGAGAGAGAGGAGCTTTTGTGGCAGGAACGTGCTGTCAACAACTCTCTGGTCGTGAATTCAAGAGAATGCACAGAGAGAGGAAGTAAAGGGCCTGCAATTAATAGGGGAGGGGTTTATTAATTCCGTCCGTATGTTTCACAAACTACTTCGACATTTTTTATTGGCAAGGTGGTATCCCCAATGGGGTCAGCCTTGATGGCATCTTTCTCATCTCCTGCTCCTTCTTGTCCTATATATCTTTTCTCTTCATTTTTTTCCAGAAAACTCGCGTCAGTGTAAAAGAAAACTCGCCCTCGTCATTGTAAAAAAGTTGTGGCCGAGCGAGAATTAATGGATTCCTCTCATCGCATACACAGCAACACAAAGGGCCGCATTTGGCCAAAGAAGGGAAAAGCAGAATGGACAAAGCCACACCCTATTAAATAAATAGACCAGATTCACAAGTACATGGAAAGAGAAGAGACCACAGTAGCAAATTCTCTCACTGACGAAAAAAGCAGAGGTGAAGGGGAGTAATAAAAAACTTAGAAGTTTTATCTACACAGGTTGAGGTTGGTGGTGTGGGTGGCAGGCTTCTATCTGCAAGACACTTTGACAACATTGACACCTTCCCTGCGCAGATGTGGCTTTTTACTTGATATCGAGCGATCGTCCATCCTTTCCGCGCCCGGCTACCATCATAGCCATTGAAGAAAACAAAAAATAGGAAAAGAAAAGGAAAAGAGAGATTTTTGGAAAGAAAAGGCAGATATGGCAGAATTAGACGTTGGGGTTGCTCCTGAAGGAACCAAGAGCCTTGATGGCAGAGGCTCTGAGGATGTATTCGTGGAAGGCAGCAGCAATGGCGGCTCCAACGAAGGGCCCCAACCAGAAGATCCACTGCAACCCCAAGAACAAGACGTCATCAAATTGGCACTCAATATCAAGATAATGCGTTGAAACTGAAAAGAGTGGGCAGTGGCAGAAGCAGACAATAAAAAAGTGGGTGCGAAGGGAAGGAGCTGGAGCACTTACGTGGTTGTGCCAGGTGGAGTCGTGGTTGTAGATGACCGCAGCGCCCAGGCTACGGGCAGGATTGATCCCCGTGCCCGTGAGTGGGATGGTGGCTAGATGGACCATGAACACCGCGAACCCAATGGGCAATGGTGCCAGAACCTGCAGTTCCACAAAACCCCAGGAAAAGAAACAAGGGCGTAAGCAGGCCAATTGGTCCCAAACTCCGGCCAAGCCGGATAAAGACTCCGAGAAACCAGATAAAAGCTAAGAGAGTCATAAAAGATAACATAGTGAAAATGAGAAGACGATAGAAAGCTGCCCACCAAAAGAACACGCCAGGGCTGGGGAATCCTATGTGAAAACATACTTTTTATTTTATAATCCTCGCCTTGCGTAAAAAGCAAAAGGTGAAACTTGAAAGGCTAAAGCATTCACTGCAACACAGTGGGCCTTAAAGATGACAAAATGACATCATAATAGTGCAAGGCAAACCTACTACCCCATTATAGTAGAGAGAGAAAGAGAGGAAATTTAGGCCGGAGAAAAGGGTCCTACAGTGTTTCCCAGAGGCGTTTATGTTCCCAGTCGACGGCATCTGGAGCTGTCAACCTGAACATGAAACCGTAACTCACTCAAGCTGCACCGTAGTGGCGATAATCGAGCCTGACTTTCCCAGTTTTGCCACCACCAACAACGGAGAGAGAGAGAGAGAGAGAGAGAGAGAGAGAGAGAGAGAGAGAGAGGAGAGAAGGGGAGGTCTAGTTTGAGGAGTTGATACTGTGGGCTTACCGGCACATGGGAGTCACGGGCGTTCCTCTTGGGATCGGTGGCGGAGAAGACGGTGTAGACGAGGACGAAGGTGCCGATGATCTCAGCCCCGAGGCCGACGCCCTTGGAGACACCGTCGTGGAGGAAGTTGGTGCCTCCCTTATAGCGGACGTAGTAGGCACTCTGGAATCCCTTCACCAGGCCAACACCGCAGATGGCACCCAGACACTGAGCCACTATGTAGAAGATGGCCCTGATCAGAGAGACCTTCCTCGCCAGCAACAGGCCAAACGTCACGGCCGGGTTAATGTGACCGCCTGCAACACACCAAAACAACCCCAAAACCAACAATTACGTCCTCGAACTAGAACCATAATATAGTAGAACTGGTTACACAGAAATTTATGCGTTAGTAACGCTAAAATTTATCAGCAGAAAGTAACATAGACAGTTTATTTCTTTCATGAACCTGATCCCCTGTCTTTCCAAGACGATCACAGTCTGAAAACTCGGCCTCCAGATGCATGTAACAAATGGAACACGCGGCCTTCCCTTTCCATCCCGACTTATTTTTTCACTATGTAAATGAAACCCGCAAGAAGAAAACAGGCAACAGGGAAGTGGGCGGCCTTCTGGCTTTCCACCCTTTGCTCGTTTTCATTACATACTACTCGTCGACCACCAAACCCAGTCATCGATAGGAGTAAAGCGGACGCGTGCAACAGAAAGAAGGTAGAAAGCCCGTTTTGTCACCTGGAGGTGTCCTTTTGTGTGTATGAAAGAGAGAGAGAGAGAGAAAAAGACCTGAAATTCCGGCGGTGCAGTAGACGAGGACGAAGATCATGCCGCCGAAGGCCCAGGCGATTCCCAGCACGCCAACCCCGGCGCAGGGGTCGCTGGAAATGTCCTTCTGGTGATTGTAGCCGATGGCGGTGGCGATGGTGATGTAGAGAAAGAGCAACGTCGCTATGAACTCCGCTATGACCGCCCTGTAGAAGGACCACTTGGTCAGGTCCTCGACGTCGAACAGAGGCGCCGGCGGCGGGTCCGTATAGTCCTTGGCCGTGTACCCGGCGCCCTGCTCCGTCACCTCGACCTCCTTCCCCATCCTTCTACCAGAAGACCAAGAAAGAGAAACCAAACCAGAGACAGCAAGAGAGAGAGACTGAGGGCTGCTGCTTGCTTCTGGTCATGCAGTGCGTCTGGGAAGGTATTTATGGACAAACCCTTGGGCTTCCGGCAGGGCATGACGGCCTCCCGTCATCTTTTACAAACAAAAGAAACTGCCGTCCAGACCGACTAATCTCCGTTGCACCAATTGTTGAGTGGCTCGGTGGACCGCTATGTGGGGCCCACTCCTCGTCACAGGAGGCCCGTCCGGTCACTCCCTTCCCCTTTTTATCCCTCGGTCAACCACTCTTTTGCTTTTTACTACAATACCCTTTGTTCACTTCCCCCAAGCCATCCGTCGATGGTTTTTATTTTTTATTGAGGCACCGTTTGATTCAAACACAAGAAAAATAATTTGCAATATGGATTATTTCTTTTTTTTATCAAACACAAAAATTTTATCATGTATTTTTCACTGAATTCGGAAAAACTTTTTACGCAAATAAATCTGACATAGAGATGTCCGACTTTTTTTCACGAAAAAATTCTTTCTTCAATACATTAATAATTTTATCATGTGTTTTTCATTGAATTTAAAAAAACTTTTCATGCAAAAAAAGTCGGACCTCTCTCTCTCTAGCTCCGACTTTTTTTCATAAAAAATTCTTTCTTCCGTACATTGATAATGTTACCATGCAAATTAAGGAAAAGCATATGGGGCCGTGATTTGAATCTAAAAAAACTCTCAAAACCCATTTCTATGCTTTAATGGTTCTGTTGTAGGTTTCTACTCTAGACATAGTTTGCCAAGGTGGTTCTTGAAATTAGTTTGGATACTTAGAAAACTTCCTTAAGAGTTAAAGTTGGCCTGGCTCATCCTTGACTTAACCCGACTTATCTCTTGACTTGATCATGATTCTCTCTATTTATTCAAGTTATTTTAAAACTCAACCGAGTCAACTGACTTATGATCTTTTAATAACCTGATCATTTACGATTCAAGTCCGAATCATAAGATTGCCAAGAAAAAGAAAAAAAAAAAAGCCTTTGACCGAATAAGGGCATTTTCGACCATTATTTTTTCAAGAAACACACATACGGATATGCAGGGGCCTCATTCTTATCCCTTTTATCTTCCTTTTGCAAAAAAAAAAAAATAATCCAAATAAAAAAAAAAAAAGAGAAACAAGTGGGATGGAAAAGAAGAAGAGAAAGAGAGGATAGCGTGGTAAATCGGGTTGACCGTTGTTCCTTTTTCCTCTTTCCCACTTGACAGCGATGAAGGAAAAAGCAGCTGGCCAGTTACCGCTTTCCCGGTTTCCGGCCCCGCAAGTAGCCGTTGGGAGATAAAATGACGAATCTACCACCAGGCAGGCCTTTCTTTTTAGCTCAGATCAGATGAGAGACGAGAGGGTGACGGTTAAAAAGGTTCGGAGGACCCATTCGTTTCACGTCGAGGGCGTTCCTCCTCTCTTTATCTCATCAAACACAAACACTTTCTTATTCCTTCTCCCTTCAAACTCATCCTCCGTTCCCTTGTTATAACCACGAGCCGTCAGATTATATGCATATCTGTGATATATATATATATATAAGTGGTCTCCTGACGTGCAATTATTATTTAAGGGAGCACCAAATTTCAGGACTCGTCTCTCCGAGGATGGGATGGGACACAACGGTGGGAATCTTTTACAGATGGAAGGAAAATATAGATTTTGATTTTGTTTTCCTGCGCTACCAATCATCGAAATGCTGTTATCACGATCGACAAAGGCGTGGAGAATCCACGTTTAGTTTATTTTATTTTCGTTTGTGCATGGGAGGTGGTGAAAAAGGAGTTTGGTTCACATGGTTGGATGGAAGAGATGTTGAAATCGCGAGGTTTTGTCTTAGAATCGAAGCAAAGAGCTCAACGCTCGAATAGGCGGCCTCCTGTTTATCGATGAAAACAAACCAACTAAACAGAAGCTATCAGCACTAAAAACAGAAGAATCATCCATGAAACTGTTACTGTTACTGGTTTGAAAAATGTAAGAGAGAGAGAGATTGAGTTAGCAAATATGGGGAGCAAGAAAAATGGAAGATTATGAACATTAATCGTGAGCTGTTCAATCACTTCACCTGTGAAATGCTATATGTGAAGTCATTTCTCAAAGTCAAACTGGAATTGTCTATCGTTTTACATATAATATTAAATACCTTGTAAATCTTTAATCAGTGGACTGGAAAAGTAAAAAAAAAAAAAATCTTCATACTTTCTAGTCGTTCTTCTTTTTAGTATGATATTCATTTTTAATTCTCAAACTTTTTTTTCGTAAAACATAAACAACAATCTAGTTAAAAAACCTCCTCTCTGCTTTACACCGGCCGGTGCATAATCTCAAAACTGGCCGGCCGGCCGGCGATCCCATCTCTGTCTGTCTGGAAGATTAAGACTGGACTCCTACCATTGTGCTTCCACATTGAAACGTGGCGCTGCTTTAGAGGTGCAGGGTTCGGAAGTCTCCGGAACCTCCCCGGTGGGACCCACCACCATGGAGAAATATGACGGAGACTTGGTGATATGAATCTTCACGTTCTCTCTCGACCACCCCATCATATCTCCGCCTTCTTGTCCTGTAACGTTAAAAACAGACGAGAAATTAAAAAGCAAAAAGAAAAAAAAGAAAAAGAGGGAAGGATGTCAGCCGAGTTGGGCCCACACCAACATGAAGTGGGCCCCTCACCCCCACTTTCCAGCTCTGTGATTGGCTGTCGATCACGTGGACCACCGACACCCGAGCCGGAGGCTGTGTGGTGGGCACAGCAAAGCGTGCCGATGTGGGCCCCACCGGGCCGTTCCCCCTCATTTCTGCTCCCGTGGGGCCCACCTGGCAGAAGAAAAATGATTAGAGCTTCGTCGTCCTCTCTCCATCCTACGGTTCTGGGTCGGGTCCGCTTCTGACCCTCAGCTCCCCAACGGCTCTTTTTCCTCGAGATGCGATAGCTACGTGACAAGTTTTCCCACTCCACTGTTGGGCTCTTGACGTTATTCATTCTGCGGTTTTCTTTTCTTCTCAGGAGGAGTCAGGGCAGGGGGGATGTAAGTTGCAAACACGAATAAAGAAAATCCCGACTCAATTTCCCACCGTTTGACTATTATCCCGTCCGCTTATGTTGCAAAAATAATTGAACTCGGTTGACGCCATCCTTGACAGAAGCATCGAGAAGAAGAAGGAACAGCCCGGATTTTGGCCACGCCAATCATGCTTTTATGATTATGATTTCTCAACCGGCCGGAAGTTATTCGCCGCCAATCGTTTCCACCTGCTTCCTTTCTTCTCTCCCTTTTTTTTTTCTAATAACAAACTGTTTCACCCTGGTTCGGATGTGGCCGTTATGGACGGACGATTTTCCATAGAAGCTACCCATACAACACATACCACCGTTTTTCCAACTACCAACTCCCAAACAGCCAACGGAAAGTCGGAAAGTTTCCGGCATGCGCTCTGCAGCTTTTTTTTAGTGTTTGATACGACTGAAAAAATTGTAAGTTGGAAGAGGTAATCAGCTCATGCTTCAACTTGCATATGGAGCCTACTTTCTTTTTGGTATAAGAGCATAGCTCTTGCGGGTCGAGCTTTTGATCGGCTACATACATGCCTCCATACGGCTTTTGAGTTATGCCCCTAGTTGATTAAAATTAACCTTTAGACAATCATTTAAATATTGTAATTTGTTTTAAATTATTTAAAGATATATTCTTTTTCTTTTTCTTTTTCTTTTTTAATTTTGATTGGAGAAAAAGCAGCCGCAGCTCTGGACTTTGTTGACGCAGCGTCACAAGCCAACAGCCCCAGCGCAGCAGAAAGGTAGGTGTTACTCAAGGTAGTAGATTCAGCAACCCTTCGTCTACCGGCTGCTACATGCAGTAAACACCATGGGGCCTATTGATATGGGTCAATATGAGTAGGTGTAGTGCAACGATCAGACCCACTTCGAAACTCGAGCACGTGGTTTGAAAGATTCAAACCACTCTTTATTAGTTTTGCTTTTAGTTTGAAAAAAAGTTAAGAATAAGACAGCTGATCACTTAGCTACTCTCTTTATAAGCTCTGAAAGATTCCTCCCTCACAATGTTCAATACACGACCAAGTTTTTAAAGCGTTACATTATGCATCATTCTGTTTGAAAAAACTTAAGAATCACGATGAATAACCACTTAACAACTCTTTTTATAAGCTCTTTAAGATCCCTCACAATGTTAATATAAGACTAAATTTTTAAATTGTTACAATTTGCATGGCCCTATATCAACTATCATCCTCTCTCTCTCTCTCTCATCATAGATACCCGCTGACGGCCCAGCCCCGTGCCGTGCCCAGCCTTAGGCGTCATTGCCGGTGGCAGATGGCTGGTCGAAGGCAACTACGGTTTGATTTGATTTCTATATAGGCATTAACTCCGGCGATGGAGCTGGGATTTCTTTTTCCAATTCCGTGCGATGATCATGAAGTCTTATCATGGAGATTTTGGTGTTGGAATAATATCGGTGAGCGAATCCACTGATTGGCAAGAAACCCTTCAGTCCTACCACATCGGCATTACCGTTAGCCTTCCCTTTCAGATAGCTTTTCCCTGAAAATAGATTGGTAGCGAATCGCTTTTCCATCCTTGGAACTATTCTAGGAGCAAGTAATGAATGCCCGACACCATACCTCCTTTTCCCATCTCGGCTTTGTTTTCGGAAAGCTTTTCCCTAGTTCATTCATTAAAAACCTGGAATTCTTTTCCACCACTCTTCTAAGTGAAGTTCCTTTTCTTTTTTTCCCTTTCCCTGAAAAAAAAAAGAAGAAGAAAGAAACTTTAAATGAAGTGAGACATGTGATCCACTTGCTCTCCTGATACTCAAAAGGAAGACAAAAATAAAGTATCCTCGAAGCAACATCCATGCTTGTTATCATGAACTCTTTTCTTTTTCCTTCTTTTTTCTCCCACTCATGTCCTAAAATCTTCTTCATCATTTGTACTGTAAAACTATGCTCTCATTATAAAAAGATACAAGAAAGAAGACCATCGACAGTGGAAGATGATGATGGAATTATTTGATATATATAAGGTCAACCTCCTCAGAAGCTGATTATATGCTCATGGAAAACGCTCATAATTTAGCCCTTTGCAGAATCCAAAGGAAAGTGTGACACAATGTGAAAAGTCTTCCTATAAGAACAAAAATGAAGAAAACAAGAAAGAAATGTTAGGATTTCAGTCTGACGAACTATGAATTAGTTGAGAGACAGCTGTAATATGACTGTCTACAGCTGTATCCCATTGATAACGAGTCTAATACCTGTGTATACATTTCTGCTATATACTGTATATATACCTGATGTAATAATTATGAATAAAATGAGATTCATTTACTCAACCTTCACATTCTAGTCTCTCTCTTTCTCTCTCAGTTACCCTATGCTTCTTGTTACCCTTTTCTCTCAAGCAGGGTCTTCCCAAACCTCAAGATGGTATCAGAGCTAGCGTGTCGCACAGCTCCTTCACATGTTTTTTGGCTCCTCACAACAATCTGAGCTCCTCGCTCCTCTTGGGCGAGAGTGTGGAGACCGTCAATGATTTCAGAAAGAACGGCATCCAT
>JAANDH010001817.1:1764-51773 GCA_011799765.1 Nymphaea thermarum | reverse complement strand
ATTGGTTACTCAGCTAACTTCCACATAAAAAAGTTACGAATAGGCTCATCAAAGGGGCTTTGACATTAATCAACTGGAACATGGAAAAGAAAGAATATGTTCAGGTATCCAAACAACAACTGTTTTCATGATTCAGCCAATTTACAAACAATTTGTTTTTTCATAGAAAGCTAACACTTAGAATGCCAAGTTCATGTTCGATAAAGCAGCAGTTACTACCAGCAAACTTGAAATGAGCACAGTTTGAAATAAAGATGCACAGCTAAAGTAGGTTATGCTACTTTATTTTGGAAGCAACAAGGATTATGGGCGGAAAATAGTAAAATCAAAACCAGTAGGGAGTTGAGCATACCTGATCTAGGTAGCCACTTTTAATCAAAGAGAGAAGCATAAACGTTGAGCAATTTTGGTTGACTTTAATGTTTTTTTCATCCATGAATTTCCAGACCTCCATCGCAAACTGAATGAAAAGTTCAAATTATTGTACCAATATATTTGCTGAATAGAAACTGTTAAGACGTGGTTATATTCAGTGTTAGGCTTGAGAGGGTACTTGTGTAATAATGTTTCTTTTAATGACTTTCTTGTAACTTTTCCCTCTCCTCTAGTCTATATAAAGAGGAGTTAGGGCTTCTTTCGAGGTTAATCATAAAGATTATTTCTCTTGGGATTTATCATGGTATCAAAGCTCCAGCCGTCTTCTCCTCCTCAGCGAGTCGTCGCCGACTGAGCGGCGCCAGCCGCCGCCTGATCGGCGTCAGCTGCCGCCATCCGATCGTTCACTACCGCCCGCTCGCTGCTACTCCACTCGTCGCCCCTCCACCCGTCGCCGCCCATCGCCGCCCGTCGTCTGTTGGTTGCCACCCATTGCCGCCCATCGCCGCCCGTCGCCTCCCATTGCCGCCCATCGCCGCCCCTCTCGCCAGTCATTTTCTGACTGTCGTCACCGCCGTCCGCTAGCATCCGCTGCCTCCGCCTCCGCTCGTCTTCCGTTCAGTCTGCTCTCTTTTACACAGCAGCCTTCTCGTCCAGGTCAACATGTCTCGTTTGATTGCTTATTGGTTGATATCATCTTGATGATCATTTCGTAGTTCTATACATGTGATTGTATATTCCTGCGCTTCTTATTCCGTGGCTCGGTTTCCTCCTTTTTGAGTTAAAAGATGTCTGAAATTAGCAGTGAAGCTAATACCTCTTCCTTTGTATCGTCGGGAGAGATGAAGAGTTCTCCATTTTCCAGCATTATCACCAAAATGAATGGGGGTAATTACGAAATGTGGGCAATGCAAGTAAAAAGAACATTGATCGCTCATGACAAGCAACATCTCATATTGGAGCCCGAGCCCGTACAGAAGGTTGGAAAATATACTACTTGGTTCAAAGATAATTCGTTGGTTATGGTATGGATCAGTGTTGTTCGTATCGTACGATACGGAGCCGTATCGTACGATACGTATCGTACCGTTTGAAGATTATGATACGATACACCCCCTGTATCTCAAATGGGGGTGTATCGTACCTGTATCGTACGATACGTACGATACGACCCCCCGTATCGTACGATACGGGCTGATTTCTAAAAAAGGGACTTGAACCCCATTTTTTCGTGTTTTTTTTATAAATCCCCAACCCCTTCTTCATTTCTAATCTATAGATTGTACTGCTTTGGAGGAAAATCATTGATTTCCATTGTGAAATCATTGATTTTCATTGTGAAATCATCGATTTCCATTGTGAAATCATCAATTATCACCGTGAAATCATCTATTAAACCATAGATTTGTGCATGGGTGGCTGATTCTCATTGAGAGGAAATGGTTTTTTTTAAACCATGAAGATGAAGTTGAAAAAGAATGATATTGTTAGGAATTTTGATGTTTATGAAGTATGAATGATGAACCGTGAACGCGTAAGTTTATAACATTTAGCAAAATAATAAGAATATCATTATCTAAAAGACTAAACCATGTTTTCTATGAAGAATTTATTATTTTTAATTTTTTCTGATTTTTTTATGAATTTTTCGATTTTTTTAAAATTTTTCTGATTTATTATTATTATTTTTTAAAATTTACGATACGGTTACGATACATTACGATACGTTACGATACGGCGTATCTTAAAGCCCGACCGATACGCCTTACGATACGCTTTTTACAACATTGGTATGGATTGTTGGTACTCTCTCTCAAGAAATTGCAAATGAAGTCTTGCACAAGGAAAGTGCAAAGGATATGTGGGATTCCCTTGCTGCCACGTATTCACAGGCAAGGAATGAAACGAGAATTATGCAGCTTCATCATGATATTCATCAGATGCGACAAGATGGCCGACCTCTTCACACTTATTATTCTAGTCTCAAGTCCATGTTTGAGAGACTGAATAGCTACTTTCCAGCATGCAAGTGTGAACAACAAAAGGCATACAGAGATATGCTTATGGTAGGGGCATTTCTCTCTGGTTTAGACTCTGTTTATGAATCAGCCAAGAATCAAATGCTTACTAGTCCCTCGATTCCTCCTATTGATGAGGCTTACAGTAGACTAAGCATAATTCCAATCTCTGCATCGACTGTTCCTGATACCACTTCTGCTATGCTTGCTACTCGTGGCAGAGGTGGACCCTTTTTTGCCAGAGGACGAGGGGGCCATGGTCGTGGAAATACCCCTTCGTGCCCTGTATGTCAGTTCTGTCACCGCATTGGTCATACTGTGGATAAGTGTTGGCAGAAACATGGCCGTCCAGCTTTTGCAAATCAGACAATATCTACTGATTCTCCCGAGCAGCCTAAGCCTCAGCACACTGCCTCTTCCAGTGAGCTGCGTGTGGATGATATTATCTCTCAGTTGAAGAACTTGATTGGAGCTCCTGATCCGACCACCTCTACTGCTACTATCGCTACGAGTGCTTCTTCATCTGGTATATATTCTACCTATACAGTCTGCCCTGCTACTGACACTACAGATTGGCTTATTGATTCTGGTGCATTGACACATCTCTGTGGGGATAAGGCGCAATTCACCTCTTATGTCCCTACTCCACCGGGTCGTTCGGTTATTCTAGCAGATGGAAAATATTCCCCAGTTGTTGGACATGGAGAGGTCCAACTTACTTTATCATTGCCGCTGCAACACGTTCTTCATGCACTAGAATTCCCACATAACCTACTTTCTATCAGTCAGTTTACCAGAGAATTAAATTGTCGTGCCATATTTGACTCTTCTTCCCTTGTGTTTCAGGATATACTGACGGGCAGGGTGATTGGCAGTGGCCGTGAACATGGAGGTCTCTACAGGCTAGTGCATTCCTTTCCCTTTGCTGGATCTACCTCGTCGGGGTCGTCCTCATCCTCGGCTTATACTTGGCATTTACGTTTTGGACATCTACCGTTTCAAAAACTGCTGCATGTTCTTCCTCAGCTGTCTCCTAAGTCTTCTTTTTAATGTGAGTCTTGTCAGTTGGGCAAACACCATCGGTCATCCATTCCTCCGCGGTCCAGTAGAAGTAGCCACTCTGTGTTTGAGTTACTTCATTTTGATGTTTGGGGCCCGAGTCGTACTCCTGACCTTCAAGGTCATCGGTATTATCTTGTTGTTGTCGATGATCACAGTCGTGTTAGTTGGGTTTTTCTTATGAAACACAAATCTGAAGCGGGTCATGTAATAAAAAATTTTATCAATGAAATTCTGACTCAGTTTGATACTTGTGTCAAAATTGTGCGCTCTGACAATGCTCTTGAATTCTGTGCTTCCTCTTTAGAACAATTTTTCAGGGATAAAGGTATCATCCACCAAACTTCTTGTGCCTATACCTCCCAATAAAATGGGGTTGCTGAAAGAAAACACAGACATATTCTTGATGTCGCCAGAACCATTATCATACACAGCCATGTTCCCCATTCTTACTGGGGAGATGCTGTTCTTACAGCATGCTATCTTATTAATCGCATGCTGTCATCTGTGTTGGGAGATCTTATTCCTTTCTCTGTCATTTTTCCTGACAAAGAATTGTTTTCTGTTGCCCCTCGTATTTTTGGATGTGTTGCCTTTGTTTAGTTGCTTAGTCCTGGGAGAGATAAGTTGTCTCCTCGGGCCATCAAAACGATCTTTGTTGGTTATTCCCGCACTCAAAAGGGATATCGCTGCTATGATCCTTCTACTCGTCGATATTATGTGAGTGCTGGTGTTACATTTTTTGAGTCCACCTCTTATTTCTCTCCAAATGGAACTCAATTAAGGGTGCCTGAATTTAGTGATGAAGTCCATCTTCCTTTACCTCTCATGAGTTGTCCAAAACCAGTTGATTCTCATTTTGGGGCTATCTACCAACGTCGCACTAAACCTGTTGAGCCTGCCCACTGTGCTCCTGTGCCTTCACTCAGCACGCCCAAGGTAATTCCTGAACACACAAATTCTGCTGACAATTCTTTATGTGATGATGATACAGGGGAATATCCATAGCATGCTCCTGGTCCTGATATTAATGAACTTGATATGCACATTGCTCAAAGGAAAGGCAAACGCAGTTGCACTTTGCATCCTATCTCTGGTCATTTATCCATGGATAGACTCACTCCTACTTACCGACAGTTTGTCAAGGGACTGTCGGCTGTAGCTCTTCCACAGACTCCCATGGACGCTCTTTCTGATCCCAAATGGGCCGCAACAATGCAAGAAGAGATGGATGCTCTTCAGTCTAGAGGCACCTGGACACTGGTTACTCCTTCATCTGATGCAGCTATTGTTGGTTGCAGATGGGTCTTTATGGTCAAATACAGAGCAGATGGCAGCATTGAGAGATATAAGGCTCGCCTGGTTGCTAAAGGCTATACTCAGACTTATGGGGTTGATCATTATGATACCTTCTCTCATGTGGCACGACATGCTTCTTTACGGATTCTTCTCGCTGTTGCAGTCAGCAAGAATTGGTCTCTATCACAGCTTGATGTCAAAAATGTCTTTCTGTATGGTGACCTACATGAAGAAGTGTATATGCAGCAACCACCAGGGTTTGTTGCTGAGGGGGAGTGTCAGAAAGTGTGCAGATTGAGAAAGGCAATTTATGGTCTGAAACAAAGTCCTCGAGTTTGGTTCCAGAAATTATCAGAGAATATTGAGAATGAGGGCTTCAGACATTCTTCGGCAGATCATTCCCTTTTTGTCAAGAAAACTTCTACAGGTACAGTGATAGTTCTTGTCTATGTTGATGATATCATTGTTACAGGGGATGATATTCAGGGGATTTCCAACATCAAGGATGTCCTTGGACGACACTTTGTCACCAAGGATCTTGGTGAGCTGCGCTATTTCCTAGGTATTGAGTTTGCCAGAAATCAAAAGGGTCTTATCATGTGCCAGAGGAAATACGTTACTGAAGTTTTGCAAGAGACAGGTATGCTAGGATGTCGACCTGCCTCCACACCCATGGACATCAATACTCGCTTGTATGATGATGATACTGAAAATGTTGATGCTAGACAATATAGAGGAATTGTTGGGAAGCTCCTATACATCACTGTTACTCGTCCTGATATTGTCTATGGCTCTATGCTGTCAGCAGAGTGAGTCAATTTATGGATAAGCCCAAGAAAGTCCATTGGGATGCTGCTAAGATGATTCTCAGGTATCTGAAAAAATTCACCAGGAACGGGACTCTTCTTTCAAAATGGTATATCTCTCACTATATATGTGTATGTTGATGCTGATTATGCGGGATGCCACCTTGACAGAAAATCCACTACTGGATTTTGTGTGTTTATTGGATCCAACTTGGTCACATGGAAGAGTAAGAAGCAAACAGTGGTTGCCAGATCAAGTGCAGAATCTGAGTATAGAGCTATGACTCAGGCTACTGCTGAAGTTATGTGGGTTAGATCTCTGATGTTGGATCTTACTGTGGAAGTGCCTCTTCCTATGCAATTGTTATGTGATAACAAAGCTGCTCTGTTTATTGCTAATAACCCTGCTTTCCATGAGAGAACCAAGCATGTTGAAGTAGATTGTCACTATACCAGAGGCATGATTCAAAAGGGGTTTGTAAGTACCTCACATATTTCAACTACAGGGCAAACGGCTGATATTTTTACTAAAGCTCTTGCAAGGGGACCATTCCAAAGTTGTTGTTCCAAGTGAGCTTGTTTGACATATACGCTCCAACTTGAGGGGGAGTGTTAAGACGTGGTTATATTCAGTGTTAGGCTTGAGAGGGTACTTGTGTAATAATGTTTTTTTTAATGACTTTCTTGTAACTTTTCTCTCTCCTCTAGTCTATGTTAATCATAAAGATTATTTCTCTTGGGATTTATCAGAAACATTTAAGAAAATTTATGCCATGAAATTTCAAGACAATGGAACAATGGAATGGAAAAAGAATGAAAAACATGCTGATATCCATAGCCGACAGAATCAACAACAACAAAAGAGAACAGTTAAAGATTGAACCGCATAGCACATTATACTTCCACAGGCATATATAACCCCGTTGTTCGATGATCATGAGTGGAAAATCCTGTTCACGTCAGAGGCATAGAGAATCAGATGTTTGACTGTAAACTATCAGCAAGAGCAAGTATCCAACCACGCGAAATGAGATAGGTTCCAGGTGGAAAAGGTCTAGGCAAGAGAGCACCTTTTCCCATAAAGTGAGTCCTGCAACAGGGGGAGAGAGAGACTCAGAGAGAGAAAGAGAGCTGAACAGGTTGCCAGAGCAGCAGGGCGACTGGAGGAGAGCATATAGCGGAGCTGGGGCCATTCAGCAAAGGCCAGACTAGAACAGGAGGTGCTGCAAAGGAGCTTTGATGGAGGCTGCGGAATGAAAATAAGGACCCACAAGAGCAGAAAAAGAGTTTAGGGATGGCCCTTAAATTTCAGAAAGTATGCTGGAGCTTGATGTGCCTCTTCCATTTTTTGAAAAAAAAAAAAAACAGAAAACTTTTCCTAAACCATGCTGTTTCCCAGTGCATCGATGTGCTCTGTAAGCAACAGAGATTAGCTGACAAAACTATCTCTTTCTTGTCTCTTGTCTGTCCTTGTCTTATTTTTCCCTTCTAGCATTTCACATCTTACTCTCGTGTCAAGCGACACCTTTATTGTCTTCATCTATTTTTCTCATCCTTGTGCACAGTCACAGTCGATTTATGATTTTTCTGTGGCTCTCAGAACTGTCATTTTAAGTTTCAAGTTGGTTCATTCCTTTCTTCTTTCTCTTGTGATATTTTGATAGACTTATGTATGTGGGTCTGCTTGATTGGTAAATTACAGTGGTATTATTTCTTTGTGATTATATCTGAACNTTAAGTTTCAAGGGTGCTTGTGATTTTATTATGAAAAAACTGCTTGGACATGCTTAATTATACTAGTCACAAAGAGCAGAGAAACAACAAACAGTAAAAAAAAAATTGTGAAACTCTATAGATACAAAGCAAATAGTCCACGATGTTTGTTAATGGCTGAGAATAATGGTCTTTTGGAAGTGATATTTAATTATGTTTTTAACCTTGAAGATTTGAAGAGAAGTATAAGAAACGTGAAGGAAAGTGAATAAATGGCAGGGCTGTAGGCCCTTGCAGTTGGAAAAGATCGTCTATTATTATTGTCAAACATGTGATTTTACCTTTTGCAAAATACAGTGAGTTTGATTTTTTTTAGGAACCAACTTGGTATATTGAGAGTTGAGAGTCAAGCCTCTAGGTGACACAAGTTTCATATTTGCAACATCCTTTGATCCTCAAGGCAGAGGCTGCCGCCATGATAGATAGTTTGCTCCTCGTTTTGATGGTGTTACTATAAAAGCTGTCCAGCATGTCCACTGGGTTTTAAGTGAAAGATAGCAGCAAAATAGTCTTGCCTCATGATGTTGTGACCTTCTCTGTGCATGCTTGTGAATTAGACTTCACATCCGAAAGGAAGATCTGCCTAAATATGAAGAGCATTTGTAATCTAAAATAGCAAAAAGAACAATTTGGAGGAGCTGAAGAAGGAACATCAGTAATTGGAAACTCAGAAGAAAAGGTATATATTTCTTTGTGGCTTGGGACATCCGAACTCCCCCTAAGAACATAAAATATATTTAACACCACCTAGTTTATATTAGTGCTAACAGGATATATTAGTCATTAAATTGAAAAAAACTGTTGTGAAAAATTTTAAGCCCAAGGTTTGTGTTTTATTTCTTTACTTAAGTTTGTAAACCTTGTTATTTTGACAGAAATGTAAGACAACACACAGCAGCCCAACAGTAACATTTTAACCCAGAATGTTTTTCCTGTTTTATCAAATAGCAAAAACAAAATTCCAGGCCGTAAAACAAACAAAAGTTTTTCACCTGAATTATTTTTCTACCCACTTTGAAACCGGAACAATTTTTCTGGAAAAAGATCAATAGAAGGTGGATGCGTGATAAATTTATGAATAGCAATGAGAAGAATTATATAAAGCTTTAGTCAATATCCGGAAAAATGTTTAGTAATAAGGGGCAAGAATCAGAGATGCTAATAACATACCAGTGGTTTAGGGGCTGTTGAACAGTACCCAAGAATGGGGAGAAGATCCTCAGCAGATAACTGTTTGCAGTCACTATTCCAAAGCAAACCAGAAGCCTTCCCCTCATCCCCAAAGCGCAATGCATCCACAATCTGAACATTCATCTGCCTTGTTCTTGACTGTTCCAGAAGTGCTAAATGCCCGTAGCCTGCATGAAATAAGAAATTCAAGACCTATACTTGCTTGCAAGTATGAAACATAGACATTTAGAGTGTCAAAGTATACTTGCGCGTAACACACTCATATGAAGTATCACTTTTCAGAGTATTAATTTGTTAAAAAACTATCCAAATAATTATGAAAATCATTGCTTTATTCCTTCAGATTACCTAGCAACAAAATTAAAATCAGAAAGAAGTATCTCTTCATCATTCATGTATCGAGATGCACTTTTGGACCAACCAACATTTCGGTTTATGAATAATCTATCATTAGCCCAGGACACAGCCCATAACTTCACACCTCGGTAAAATATACATTATACATGACGCTCATATAAAATCTGGTAGCAACTACACAAACTATTCTTAATGGCTCATATCGCCAAATACGATTTTTTCAAGCCAGGCAATGGAAAAGACCTCGTTCAAAATTCAGGAGTTGATGGAAAAATGTTGCCCCCAGTAATTGAACGGAAAACAACTACCAACCCAGAAAACATGAAGTCTTCGAGGCATTCGGTGAATAAACTATAGTTCCAACTAACCCTGATTCTTCAAAATTTGTCCAAATTCCACAAATAGGAGTGCTAAACGAACTTACGTTATCTTCAAAAACAGAAAACACTAAGTGCAATTTTTTTACGGTATTACTCTCTATTGCCTGATTATAATCATGCCCTTTCCCTTAGTAAGTTTTGTTTTTTTTATGTCAACAAAACCTGCTTTAAGTCTTAACATTATCATTTTTATTGAAATTGAATGTTATTAAAAATGCATTTTCCTTTTCGGTTTTCTATTCATTAAAATTTTTCGCCCTTTTTCGCTTATCGGCAACTGTGATCAGTTGTAGGAAATCCAAAACTGTTATTTGCCCGAGAAGGAACCAATTTAAGAGATGGGCATCTCTTGGCTTCTGCTCACATGAATATTGGTTTTCCCACAGCAGACTAAGCTTGCCGCTTGTCTCTACAAGCTGAGCTCAAGTTCCACTTGTCTCAGAATGGCTGCAAGGCAAACACCTGGAGCTAAGTCCAAACATCGGTTTCTTACACTTGTCTACCAGCCCAGGCTGCAGAGCTAATCCAGTTCCTTGTTCGTCACAAAATCAATTTAAATCATAAACAAGCCCAGATTGAGTCAGCGCGTATGCACAGTTTGGTACCTTACTATATATATAAAACTTAAAAAATCAAAAGTGAAAGAAAATCAATTGTTCAAGCCTAAACATTAGGACATGAAATTTTAACCTTCTTTTGCATGCATCCAATGCAAGTGAGTTTATTATATGCCAGAAGACCAAATAATTTCAAAGTTTAAAAGGTTTCTGCTCATCGGGATGAGTTTGTTACACCAACAAAACACTGTCAATATCATCCATAGATCGTGGGATCAATACCCCAAGCGCATATTATGCACCAGCTTAGCCTCACTTCGCCAATCAAAACATAACGAACAAAAACAAGTTTCTCATAAGTCATGTATGAATTCCTCAGCGAACAAACCAGTATGGCACAGAGGAGTATATATCTACTCATTGCAGTGAATCGTATCTCAGCCATCAACTCAGGATAATATGCTTCAAGGCCCCTGAGTAGGAATATCAAACCGTGCATCTTTAACAACCATATCAGATGCCAAATGAGATGAATTCGCAACGTAGTAAAACATTGTATTTCACAATATGTTAAAGTAAATCATGAAGAAATAAAATTTCCTTTGCTTGGATGATTTTCTATTATATACTGGAGCTCACATGAAGATTTTAAAATCTTCTTTCCAAATATCTGTCAATTATTCAACAATAAATTAGGAAGCATTTGGCCCAAATAAGCACGATGTACACAGGGAGAGCTCCTCCGCTATGTGCTCATCAATATATGAGACATGAAAAAAAAGTGGCCGCACTAGGGGACAAAACATTGCCCTTTAAAATTGAGATGGTAGATTTCCCACTAAGTGGAGTTGCGCGAGCCGCATTATCCTTGATGCATGGATCTGATCAGTAGAGTTTCAAATAGATGGCAACTGTGAACTATCACACCCCAGAATTATTGATCAGTCCATGGCAGTACGAACAGATTTTGCCAACTCCTCTGCTGCACCGATATAAGAGACAGGAGATAGATTCAGAAGAATAGACTTGGGTTCATCTGGCAACTCCAGTCCCTGAACAAACTCTTGCATGCTCTCCTGTGTAACANATGTTTTGCATATTTACAAATAATAATAGAAAAGTCATCAGAAAATGTCTGCAACAACATAACAAGTTGATCTGGAACGAAAGCAGTTAAGTTAGATTGGAAAATTGGTAATATTTAGAACAATTTACAGAAACCTGCCTATGGTGTAATGCATTCACAAACAACTGCTCTACTTTTGGAAAAATCATAAAGAGCTGACTTAAAAAACAAGTCAGGAAGGTCCTTCATGGAGGTTAATTGTTGGAAACATTAGAATGGAGTTGCAAATACTGAGTTACAATTTGTTAGTCGTTGGCAAGATTGCAGTTATACAGGGGGGTCTTTAGAATAGGTTCTGTAATAATGGGTGGGATCCTCCGTGGACCCAAATCCCATACTTATATATATATATATATACAATCTTACCCTAAGACTAGGGTTAGGCAAGGTTTAACGACATTAACCTCTTGGTGAGAGGCTTACTGGTCTAACAAGCATTAGGAGGGTGTGTGTGCTTTGTCGTGTGTTATCAGACAATTTCGTCCAATTTCAGACGAAAAGTACCCGGGTTCAATTTCGTCCAATTTCAGACACGGTCAACTTTGACCGAGTCTATAGTTGTCCATTTTTTATGCTGACTATTTTAAGTTTTTAACTTTTTAAACATCATTTAACATTAAAATGGTTGAAAACCCTAAACCCTTGCGATGTCTTCTTCCTCCTTTGACGCATTTCTCACCAACTGCGGCAATCACTTTGGCGACCGGCAACTACAGTGGACGAATGGCGGCGACTGGCGACGGCAGGCAGCGTTGGCGATGGTATTTTGCTTATTTTTTGTGAATCCTCTCGACTGACGCTTGTGTTTTCGACGGTCGGCGGCAACTTGTTCCTCCGACGGCGATTACAACCATACGTTCGGTAGTTTTTCCGGTAGCTTTCTGTGGTTCTTCAAATCCAATCTTACAGTCCCTTTCTTTGTTTTATTAATCTGTTGTATGTCGTTTTGATTTCTTTTTTACGTTTTTTCGTTTTCTTGTTGTTCATTTAAAATTTTTAACGATGCATCTTAGTTTGGTATGTCTTCTGAATAAGTGAATGTTCTATTAACTGTTTTTATTTGTTTTCTGTTTCTGTTTTCTTGGTTTCGGTCGTCAAGACTTTGCTAGACAGCCACTCAAGGCTTATGAGTGCTGCTAAGCGTGCTATAAATACAGTTAGAACAGAAAAATAGCATTATATGATATAATGCTATGTTTCTGTTCTAACTATTATGTTTTTTTAATCATTAAAATGATTAAATCAGTAATTTTTGGCTGCAGCCTACATGACTTTTACTGTTTTATAGTTTGACTTGTTTAGCATATTCTGTTTACCTGTTTAGCATTCCATCTTTAGCCATGCTTGAGTTGCGACTTGTTTATCAAGAAAGCTGAAATCTTTGTATGTTAATTACTTCCATAATGTGTTTTGAATCATGATTTATGAATATGCTATTCTATTTGTAATTTTTTAATATATATATGTGTGTGAATCTATGTCACGGGTGCAGATACGATACGGGTGCGGATACGGCAATTTTCAAATTTTTTAGATACACCGACACGACTACATTAAATATTATAGAAAATGATAAGATTAAAAAAAACATTAAATTAATAGTTCACTATTACAATCTTGTTAGAAAATGTGTTTTATCACAAAAGTAATGAATATCTGAAAAGATTGTTCATGGAAATAATCGGATGCATCATAAAAAAATTGATAAAATGAAAAAAAAAAACATTAAATTAATGACTTATTTTTTGCCGTGTCCGCACCCGTATCACCGTGTCCGCATGTCGACACGGATACGTCGGCTATTTTGCCGTGTCCGTGACATAGGTGTGAATATGTTATTCTGTTTTAAATATATATATATATATATATATATATATATATATATATATATATATATATATATATATATATATATATATATATATATATATATATATGGCTGCGTGTGTGTACAGTCGTACCCCCAACACCCAAATTTTTTGAAAATGGTCCGTACCCATACCCACACCGGTACCCGTACCTATGTGACATAGCCACGAACCAGGCATGAACCCACATGCCAGCCTTCGTATGAATCTTTTCGACGTAGTGGGGAGAACATAGGACTACCCAGTCCGCCAAACATGGACTTCTCTAAATTTTCAGGTGAGGATCCCTTCAGCTGGATTTTCAAAGCAGAACAATGCTTTGATTGCCAAGGAATTGCCATGGAGCAGCGCATTGGGCATGCCGCGGCCCAGCCATACATGGTACCATTGGATCACCACTTAGCAGGGAAAACCTAACTGGAACCAATTCGTGGAAGCCGTTACCGTCAGATTTGGACCCTTTGTGTATCTTGATTTTAATGTGGAACTCTCAAAAAATTAAACAGCAAGGGACCGTGGTGGAATATCAAACAGAATTTGAGGAACTGAGTAATATGGTTAGGGGATAGCCAGTGGAGGCGCTGGTTGGCACATTCATAGGCAGATTGAAAGACGATCTTGGGATATAAGTCCAAGCAGCACGCCTGCAGTCATTACTGGATGTGTTTGAAATGCCTAGAACCATAGAAGATAAATGTCGCAAGAGGAGCTTGTCAATAAGAGAGTCAAAAGAACCCAAGAAGGCAGCATGGAAGATTGCGCTGGCCGAGGGTGCGACACGCTCATCCCCCTCCCCAAAAAAGATGGAAGATAAATCGGTTCTGGTGAAGAGGCTAAACTCAGACCAGATCAAGGCGGACCAGATCAAGGAAAGACGTCGAAGAGGGATGTGTTTTCAGTGTGAGGAGAGATGGTCACCAGGCATCTGTGCAAAAAGTTGCACATGTATCTGGTAGATGAAACAGATGCAAAGGAGGAGGCGGTGTTGGAGGAAGAAGAAGAAAATACAGAACAAGGTGAGGAGGACCCTGCTCCTGAAATATCGCATTGGCAGAGGACAATGTGCCGTAGGTGATGAGAGTGCAGGGATGACTAAAGGTACGAAGAGTTAATATCTTAGTGGTCACGGGATCCACTCACAATTTCATTTGTGAGAAAATTGTCTGATCTTGTGGCTGTCACATTGAAGAGTAACCTGAATTCAAGGTTAGTCGGAGATGGAAATTTCTTTAGCTACGGGAGGCGCCTATCTCATATTAGGTATCCAATTGCTGAGGCAGTTGGGGAAGGTTGAATGGGATTTCAAAGAGATGAAGATGACCTTCCTAGGGAGATAAGGGGAACTTAGCATCCTAACAGGCCTAAGTGACAGTCAGCCCAGAGCTTAAGTCAGAGAAGATGGAACGCCAAGGGAGAGACAGGGTAATTTGCACTTGTTTTTCTCTCATGTGAAATCAAATCCAAAATCAGACTTTGTGCAATGACAGCCAGAGTATCTACAAGCAGTCCTTAGAGAACACAGGCGGGCAGGGTTTTCAACAAACCAGCTAATCCACCTCCTGCCCGAAACTCTGACCGTCAGATTGAGTTTGAGCCCAATGCCTGACCAGTCAACATACCAACCTTGTCGGTACAACCACAATCAGAAAAACAAGATTGAAAACTCGTTAAGGAGATGCTAAGGGAGGGAGTCGCAGTCCCTACTCGTCCCCAGCACTCTTAGTTAAAAAAAAAGGATGGGTCATGGAGATTTTGTATAGATTATAGGGCCCTAAATGTTGGTACAGTCAAGAATCGCCACCCTATTCCCATGATTGAGGAGCTGCTTGATGAACTCTATGGAGCTAGAGTATTATCAAAGCTGGATTTACAAGCGGGGTATCACCAAATCAGGATGGCACAACATGACACCCATAAAAACTTCTTTTGAAACTCATAAGGGCCAGTATGAATTTATGGTTATGCCTTCCGGCCCAATGCGCCAGCCACCTTCCAAGCTGTTATAAACGAGATTTTCAAGACCTATCTCAGAAGGTTTGTTCTCGTTTTTTTTATGACAATTTAGTATACAGCTACGTAGCATGTGGAACATCTAACGATGGCACTCAAAATGCTAGCATCACATCAGCTATATACCAAGGCTTCAAAATTGTTCTGTAGTACCTAAGCGACCTATTTAGGGCACACGAATCATGAGCAAGGGGTGCAAATGAAGAAGGACAAAGTGTCAGCCATAGAAGAATGGGAGCTACCGACAACTGAAAAGGGGCCAAGAGGATTCTTGGGGTTGGCTGATAGTACCGCTGTTTTGTAAGGAGTTTTGGGACCATTGCAGCCTCCTTCATGCTCAAGAAGGGACGATTCAATCGGGAAGAAGAAGGGACGACAGCCTTCTTACAGCCCCCATATTATCCTTGCCAGATTTCTCCCACCCATTTTCAGTAGAAACAGATACTTTAGAGGTGGGAATAGGAATTCTTCTCAGCCAAAAACATCAGCCCATTGCATACTTCAGTAAGGCTATAGGCAAGAACTTTAAGGGCAGATCTGCATACGAAAGAGAATTAATCATTGTAGCCCTGGCAATCCAAAAATGGCACTATTATTTGATTAAGAAGAAGTTTCACGTGTTCAATGACCATCACAGCCTCAAAGTTCATCCTGAAGTACAACATAAAAGGATAATGAAATTAGTCGGGTATGACTTCGACATATTATAAGAAAGGGACCCAAAATCTGGTGGCTAATGGTCTGTCTCGCATGTTTGAAAACGTGGAAGACACAGCAGCTGCTCAATTCCCCTAAGGCCAAACATTGCAGCTGGCATGACCACTTCTTGTACCTCCACGGGCGAATATTTATTCCGGCAGATTCCAGCATGATCAAGGAGCTGCTGCGACTCCACCATGATGCTTTAGATGCAGACCACCAAGGGGTAGAAGGGACTTACCTACGGGTTAAGCGTCTATTCATGTGGCCGGGGATGAAAAAACAGACTTGCGATTATGTCCAAGCATGTGATGTTTGTCAATGGCAAAAGTATGAAACACTTCAACCAATTGGACTGTTGCAGCCCTTACCCATTCCAGCACAAGTCTGGGATGACATCTCTCTAGACTTCATAGAGGCTTTGCACAAATAAAAGAGGAAATTTGTCATACTTGTAGCAGTGGACAGACATTCCAAATACGGGCACTTCATTCCCTTATCTCACCCTTATATAGCAAAGGATGTGGCAAAAGCTTCTCAAGAGAATGTGGGAAAACTGCACGGCATGCCAAGAACTATTACTTGTGATCGCGACCCATTGTTTTTAAGCCATTTTTGGAAGTACTACTTCTCATTGCAGGGCACCCAGTTATGCATGAGCACTACCTATCACCTGCAAATGGATGGGCAGCAGAGGTAATTAATAGAATATTGGAGACTTGCTTGAGATGTTATGCAAAGAGACAGCCCCATAACTGGACAGAGTTATTGTCATGGGCCGAATTTGCATATAACACTACCCACCCTCGCATCCTTGGGCAGGTCTCCTTTTGAGTTGGTCTATGGCAGACCTCTGCCAGATTTAAAACGATTCCATCCTAGCGGAGAGCACATAAGTGAAGTTGACATTCAACTACTTAGCAGAGATAAGGTTTTAGAAGTCATCAAGGGTCGGTTGCCTGCAACCAGAATAGAATGGCTCAGCATTATAACAAACATCGTAGGGATATAGAACACAAGGTGTGAGATTGGGTCTATCTAAAGAAATTTCCAGTGGGCAGAGAGGTATGCAAGTCAGCAGGAGTTCATAAACTCTCAGCCAAGTATGATGGCTCATTCAAGGTGCTGGAAAGAATAGGGAAGGTTGCTTATAAACTAGCTCTGCCTGAAGGGTTTTGTATCCACCCAATATTTTATGTTTTTCCTCTAAAACCTGGTCAGCCACCTCCAGCAGAATCTAACAACCCTGCTCCATTGCCCGGGGAAACACCACAGCCATTGCAGCCATTCCAAGTGCTGCACAAGTATACCAAAAGGATCAAGGGACAACCAAGAGTGCACTGCCTCACTGAGTGGCAAGGCAAGAATGCCCCCACTCCAACTTGGGAGGATTCCTCCCATCTGCTGCAACGTTTTCCACACTTCACACCTTAAGGACAAGGTGTTGCTCCAAGGAGGGGCCGTTGTTAGTCGTAGGCAGTATTGCTGTTGTACAGGGGGGTCTTTAGAATAGGTTCTGAAATAATGGGATGGATCCCCTGTGGACCCAAATCCCATACTCATACATACATACATACATACATACATACATACAAATATATATATATATACATATATATATATACATATATATATATATTACACTCTTACCCTAAGATTAGGGTTAGGCAAGGTTTAATGACATTAACTTCTCGGTGAGAGGCTTAGGCTTACTAGCCTAACAAGCATTAGGAGGGTGTGTGTGTGTTTTATCATGTGTTATCAGGCTTCTATTGCAAGAACCAGAAGTAGCTAACAAATTAAAAGTACGTTTTTGGGTTTTAAGTTTTCTCCACCTCACTCTCTCTCTTTCTCTCTCTCTCTCTCTTTCAGAGCACTGCAAGCCTCTCTCTTTGGTACAAGGCAAAAATGGAGTGTCAAGCTTTTCCATTCAATACTCACGTCAATAAAGCATTTTCCTCACCTAACACAATGACTATGAATCTCTGATCATCCTACTTAGGCAAATGGTAAGTGAGGTGAGGTGAAGCAGAGCTTCATTCTAGGACTATAGTCATACTCAACATCAGACCTTCAGTAAGTCAACCCCAAATCTTTAAGGGTTTAAACTTTAAAGAGTAACATTGGCTGTTTGGTCATTATGTGTGTGTGTTAGTGTGTGTGAGAGAGAGAGAGAGATTGTGAATGGGTGCCTTAAGGGTAGAACCACCATTTTTACCTACTCCAGCCAAACCTGACCTATCTAGACAGTAGTTAACAGAAGAGATGATTTGATAACTAGACATGACCATGAGGCATTATTTGTATTTTTCAAACCATAGGCATGCTACTGATAAATAGCAAAAACCCAGTTTCTGTAAGCTTCTCTAATATTTGTCCTCGTATGTTTACTTCTAAGAAGCTCCTTGGATCACATGCTTACAGAGGACAGAAAAATTGGATCGACACAGCTTAGGAACAAATCTGTAAATTTTGGTTCCAGTAATGAATTTCTGAAGTGGAAATCTATTATCCCACCACCACCAAAACAAGCTAAAACTAAAGATAATTTAATAACGTGGCATTTGCATTAAAGAGATCACAACCAAAATCTTACAGTTTGTATTGGTTCTGCAAGAACCTCATATTTCTGCTCCAAATCCTTGAGTATCTGAGTTTCATTTACCTTCATTGGAAAACTGCCTGTCAGTACATGGTTCAAGTATATGCCACAAGCAGTATAACATGACATCCAAGAAGTCATATTTGGACAACCGGAGTACAGCAGAGAAAATAAATAGAAGGAAATAAAGAAGTACCTGAAGTTTCCTAATACCCTGGAGAGCGCTCTTATAAGCAAGAAGAGAATACCCTAATCCCACTCCTACATTCCTTAGAACTGTTGAATCAGTTAAATCTCGCTGCCATTCAAAGGCACAGGATAAGAAAATAATACAATCATTTTCATATCCTTTTGTTTGTGCATACATATGAGAGAGAGAAAGACAGAGACAGAGATAGACAATAGACAGTATCAGGTCATAAAATATGGTGATACACTATCTTTTCAATGTTTGAAGACCACAGAAAAGATAGAAAGTATAAATATAAACTCTAGTAGTCACATGACAGTGACAATTAGAGATATAAATCCAGCAAGTATACAGAAAGAGGTTTCAACAAATAAATGTTGTTTGACAGTTAAAACTATAGAATGTGGATGTGGTTAAATGGGATTAACAACAAGAAGAGGCATAAGCAGTCTTATAGCTCTTATCATAGCTAGTCTCTTGCTAGATGATAGTAGAAACATCATTCAGGCTGTATGGGCCTCTACAATCGTAACAGATATAGTTCAACAATTCCTATCTACGAGCGCCTTTTCTTGAGCACTTTCAGAAATTTTTCTTGGAAATTTTTGGCAATTTAAGAAATTAAAATATATTAAAAGGCAATAGAAAAATTACAAGACCAAGAGTTTTCTATTAATTTTCTTACAAATATATTGATGAAAATTTGAAATTGCTTTGAAAATTTTAAATAATAAACAAGAAGTTGCAATCATACTCTTAAAATACATTAGAAACGATTGGTGTATAAAGGCGGATAATATATCATAACATGAACATGACACATATATTTTGGAAATATCTGAAGACTATTGTGAGACTCTACCTTTAAAAAGGGTACGTGCTTTTTTGGTAAACAACATGATATTTTTCAAAATATCACCTCGATTTATGACTCTGGTCTGTACCAGAAATGCTCATCTACATTACTATCGAAAGGTGCACCAGACAACTAAAAACATTACCTGCCAGCGTGAAATAGGCAGCTTCATGCTCAGATGGTTGAGAACAGCATTAGCTAAACCCAGATTACCTTCACTATTCTCAAAATCAATAGGATTGACTTTGTGAGGCATTGTTGAAGATCCAACTTCACCCGCTTTGGTTATCTACAGAAAATATCTCTTAAGAATGAAGAAGAAAATGAAAACATGAATGCACACACACACACACACTCCAAAAGCAAAATCACCTGCTTAAAGTAACCTAACGATATATATCCCCAAATATCTCGGTCAAAATCCACCAAGATATTGTTGAACCTGACAATAGCATGGAAAAGCTCTGCAATATAATCATGTGGTTCAATCTACAAAAAAAAAAAAGTATAAATTGCAGTCACTGCCATGTCATTTCAGTCATCACAAATTCTCCTTAGCATGAAGGCAACAAGATGCAAAGGCAACATATTAAAGGATATACACGGAATTGATTTAAGAAATCAACTTTTTTCATGTTGATTTGACAACATAGTAATATCTACATAAGCATGGTATTTTAGTTTTCACTTCTGCAGGAAACAGGAAAACTAGAAAATATACATAGAGAACCCAGACACCTAAATTTATTTTTCATCACTTGTAGAATTGACTTCTCAAGTACAGAGGAATGGTGGGTAATCCAAATAACACCAGAAGCAGTTCTCTGGTGGGTTGGGACGAGTTTTATGGCAATGAATTATTTTTTGCACTATATCACACGGGTGCACCAATTATGGTAGCGCACCCACACCGGCGCAGGTGCAGGTGCGGCCCGACACGGCACCCAACTCAGTCAAACCGAATCTGGTGCTCCTGACCGCACCCGTTCTTCTTTTCTCTTGTTTTTCTTTCATTTTTTTCCTTCTCCTATCTTTCCCTCTTCTTTTTTCCTTCTTCTCTCTCTTCCCCCTTAAACTTTGAATTTTTGTATGAGATTAAAGTAACCTTGATAAAAAAAAAAGTTAAAAATATAGACAAATAAAATTACTTATGTAACAAATAACACATATATATATATAGAGGTTTTTTCGGGTATAACACGGTGAGCTTAAAAAAAAAGAAAAATATGGGAAAAATACGGTAAATTATTAAAAAAATAAGAAAACTAAAAAGGAGGGAAAAATAAAATAAGTGAGAAATTAATAACACAAATATCAAAAGATGAGTAGATTTGCAACAAATAAAAAATAGAGAATGAAAAAAAAATGTTTGGCATTAAAAAATGAGAAAAGTGAAAAAAACACGTTAAAAAGACATTTCCAAAAAAATGCATTTTTTTTAGTTTGAACGACAATTTAATTTTTTGAGTTTTTTTCATGTCTTTCTCGAAAAAACGCATTTTTTGTGACTATATATATGTATATATATGTTCTTGCAGCACCCACACCCAGTTCTTTTTGGAACTTGTTGCATCCTGCACCAACACCGCACCCATGTGACATAGCTTTTCATCACATGGAAAAGAAACACCAAAAATGAACAACCCACTGTGCTAGTTGCCTAGCACCCCAAAAGAACTGAGTAGCTACATAAGCAATTATGAATCCCTCAACCTGAAGCAACCTATTACCACTACTGCCTAAAACAGTAAAATTTTCAACCGCTACTCATTTCAATGCAGGCCAACCACAGAGCAACCCATGACAAGCACAATGTATTGATGGATATAGAATATATTTGTCACCAGGTGACAAACCAGAACCAACCAACTTGGGTGCTCAAGCCAGTTAACTGCTTCACCATCAATATGGCAATAGCACACTAATAGTTGCTTTGAGTAAATGCAAAAATAACTGAAATAAATGCAAATAAGTTGAACTATATGCTTACTTGTGTAACATATGGGTTGAAGCTTATTCCAAGAGATTCCACAAACTCTTCTGCAATTCTTGGCCAATCAATATTAGGATAAGCAACAAGATGGGCATTATAGTTACCAACAGCACCAGCAAACTTCCCCANTAACAGTACTGTTGCTTTAGCATGATGGATAACCAGCTTAGCATGGAGCTCTCTGTCAAAGTCATGGCACAAACATTCAGTGACCATACTAGGACAGAGAATTAGCAGACTCTTGTGCAAGGATGCATATTACAATCTTATCCAAAGATAAGAACCTTTAGACTACACTTTTTCAATCCCTGTGCAGAAGCAATATAGTAACAATTTTTGTCCAATTGTAGTTCATCAGGTATTCCAATGCTAACATGCTTGAGTATAACATTACCATCAAATGGATACAGCTGAGGATATAGGAATGCTGTCAATGCAGTTTCAAAAGACTTCAATAAATAAAGCTTTCACCAATATTGGTAACTCCATTTGGGAGTGATAACAGGGGCCCCAATATAACAACCAAGAATTCAATAGCATATGGACCAATTTTCTGAAGACACCGTCTTCAAACTCAAAAATTTTGAGTTATGCATTTCTTTTCTTCATTTATAGGTGTTAACTTTTCCAATCTTGTTTCCCACAGTTATGAGGCAACTGTAAGTTGGATAATATGGTGTTTCCAGCTTGAGTGTAAGTTTCCAATTCCATAATTTTTTCCAATTCCACAATGTTCTACTTGAGTAAAAGTGATACGTGTTAATATCATGTTCCAATATAAGTTTGGATAAGCATCAATTGGCAATTGTGGTGTTGCTATATAGTTGTTTCCCAACAAATTCAAGCATTTCCAGCCACAACTTCCCTTGTAGCAAAAACCAGATATCATGCTCATCTAAAATCCAAGAGAAATACATTCAAATTTTCTAGCATATTTTAATAGCATAGACCATTGAAAGCTCAATTTCTTTCACCACTGGAAGTCCATTTACCTGACCATGGGTGCGGGACAGCATTGAAATATTTGAAGTCTTTGTAGCCATGTCACACATGACATATATTAGCTCATCCATTATAGGCAACATGACAAGATTAACTGCATCCCGTAACATCAACCCATGGGCCAGATTGTTAATATCCTCAGATGTGCATGCAAAATGGAAAAACTCGAGCACCTGCAGCATGAAAGAGCAAGTTGTAATATCCAATTTGTCATGAATATATGCACGTGTGCAANTAACTTTCTCTATCTTCTTCACTTCTGAAGCATCATCTGGACTAAAATTCAGGACTAAGTTTTCCAGAAAACGTTTAGCCTCATCACTGAAATTGGGAACCTCTATGACCTCAGGTATTTCAGAAAGTTTCAGCAACCATCGGACCTTCAAAAGATTGTTACAAACATAAAATGTTAGTCCAGTTAGTAATTATATATTACAAGAAATAATATGTATTAGCACAAAAGAAAAATAAAAAAGAACAAGTAGTTTACCTCAACCAACACACGGTATCGAATGAGGCCATATTCACTGAAAAAGAAGCGCAGCTCCTTAACCTTCTCAGAATACCTCCCATCCAAGGGAGAAACTGCTGTCAAGCTAGATAAACCAAGGTTGTCATTATGCACAAGTGACACCTTCTTCAACTGGTAGAAAAGGCAAGGAAAAAAGATATGAACGTGCGTTAATTGAAAAAAAATATAAACTATGCAGTCCCAACCAGTTAATAAAAACAGCTTCCTGAATCATTTTGTCAATAATATGATCAACACTTGCTCAACATAGGATCTACTAAATGGAATTTGTCCTCCTCAGGTAAAAACAAACATAAATTACTTGCAGTTCAATTTCTTAGACTGAAAAATCTTTCTCAAAGAGAGCACAATAAGTATGCTTTTTATATTACCACAATGTGGGTCCAATTCAGCTCCAAGAAAGATGGGCAACTTCAATAACTAAATGGACACACACCAAACAGAAAGATCAAGCGGATTCATTTCATACCTCAGACATTTTATGAACATGAACATTCCACTTTTAAAGCAAAAGGAAAAGACTGGACTTGCTTCAAATAATCTCTGATTACAACATTCAAAGTTCACAGATACAATACGATTAGAGAATTCTTTATATACTACACAGTCTTCAGGAACAATTGTAATTTGGATCTGTTCTCTAATCGCATCACAGTTTTGGAAGGATATAACCTTTCTCCAATTTTTTTTGTTTAGTCACCTGCTTTCATATCAGTAAGGTTGATATCAGGACCCTCTGCACTTGGTGACTAGAGGAAAAAAGCTAAGAACTAGGAAATTTCATATTTCCAAAAATCTCATATAGAAAAAAATTGTATCAGTAACATACGCAGGTGCAGTTACTATCCTCAGCCAGATGTCTGCATAAACCATCAAAAGCTTAATGCTTCAGATAACCAGAAAAACCATCCCTAAACCATTAACTTTTGGATATGAATATGAAAAACAGAGCAGTCTGCACAAATCACCAAAAGCTTACTACTTTAGATACCCCGAAAGCCCGTGCCTAAACTATCTTCAAAATATGAACAAAAATAGAGCAAACACACACAAACACAAGAGGGGAGGGAGAGAGAGAGAGAGGCATACCTCTGCTTCAGATATAGGTGCATCTTTTGCACAGATTCTGAAACTTTGATGCCTTTGAAGGCGCCTTATAGGCTTAAAGAAACCAACCCTTGCGGATGGAAAATGGACCGCCTGAAAGCAACTTATTTTGGTGGTGCAATTGCACACTTGAACAGTATTGTTCATCCCTAGAGTGGCTCCAGCTCCAATCTCCATTATGTTCTGCAGGAATATGTTCTCAGTAAGGAAGCTTTAACAATGCTAGGTGGTGAGGAGGTACCATTCTCCTCAACTTTCACAGACAAACTTCATTCAGTATTGGTGTGAAATCGACATGCATAGTATTTCTTTTTCGTTTTTTTTATCAGGCAGTCGTTTCATTTTCATTCTTCCACTGAACTGCTTGAAGGGATGGCAGTTAGCACATATACGAAGAAATCAAAGCAAGACAGATGTTATAAATGCTTCAGCACTATGGTAAGATCAGTGGCACAGCAGCTATAGAAGGGGGCAGAAGAAAGACAGCAAACGGGAGAATGAGAAGAGACCTTGAGCGAGGCAGATGTCAACAACCTGCCAAAGAGATTTTATAATTACACTAGACACGAAAAGTTATCAGAGTCCAATGGTGAGAAAGGAATGCAGGAGAGCACCAAGGTAAGGATATGTTGATGGGAGCTATGTCCCTTATGATGGTTGATATAGCCATCGAATGCACACAAAAGAGACTTGGGTTGAAATCTGTAATTTGTATAACCCCGAACGTATGTAGGGATAACATCTAAATCCAAAGGCACAAAGACTAGAATAATCAGGGCACTTTTAAATAGAATCTCATATGGACTTTGCATGTATAAAACATGTGATTAAAGTCTCTTGATGAGCCATACAATGGTGGAGAAGGCCTCAACCCAATATTGGGCTGAGAGGTTACTATAAAACAACATGGTAAGACCCAATCTTGGGACAGATCTATGCTTGCACTCCACCATTACATTTTGCTTAGGAGTATTAGGGCAAGATTTTTCGTGTTTGATAACGTTCTCATTTAAATAGTCAATGAAGGCCGAACTACTAAACTCGCATCCTTCATCACTTTGAAAAACTTTTAGCTTTTTATCAAACTGAGATGAATTTAGCAAAAAAATCAGATTTCCATTTTAGGGGATATATCTAAGAATGTCTAGAAAATTGATCCATAAATATGACATAATATTTAAAATTCTGACAAGAAGCAATAGGAGGTGCTGCCATTGCAATGAACGTTAGCAAATAAGGAATTACAACCATTATCAACATAGATAAATGGAAGTATGCACACTTTCCCATTTGACAGCTAGCACAAATAAAAGGTTTTGGTGAATTATTTGTCATACAGATCAACTTATTTGCAATCATGAAATCTAAGACTTTATGATGTGGATGACGAAGTTGTCCATGCCAAACTTCAAACAGAGCTGATTGGAACCTTGTTGAAAAGAACACAATCTATGAAAAGAACACAGTCTAGAAATATGGTTCAAATATGATAAAGACTATGACACAAACAACCTAAAGGAGTGGCCTGTAAACACTTCAGAACATAGATGTGGCTTTACTGATGGTGGAGATATGGTCAAAACCATGCCAGGTGAAATCAGTGCAGAAATCAGACCAAAAGGAAGCAGAAAAAAAGGCATTTAAAAATTGAAGAAAAAATGACTAGAATACTAAAAGTAAAACAAAAACATTGTTGAAAAATATCATAAATGTTGAAGAAACATGCCAAAATTCTGTCTCTACTTTTCTCAATTTCTTCCTTCTTTCCAGCACATGGGCAGAGGAAAACAATAAGCCACTTACACACTGTTAATAAGCACAAAAGATGCATAAATTAAAGCTAATCAAGAACACAGAAAAGGCAAAACGTAAAGAAATATATCCCACCGTTCAATGTAATTGCCTGTAACCCACCGTTCACTGTAATTGCCTGGACATCCAAAACTTTGGTTGAAGCAAAAAGGAGGAAATAAAACAGAAGGTATAATCTCTGCATTAAAACAAAGTACAACTATCTTTTCTTTGTTTAGTTTGAAAAAGATCCTTAGCCGGCAGTCGCCGGAGAGGGAGAAAGGGGCACCCGAGACGGATTCGCCGGAGAGGGAGAAAGGGGCACCCGAGACAGAGTTCCCCTCCCGTTTGCTGCTGCCTCTGACTGCCGCGCTATGTGGTCAAGTCATTCACACGCAGTAGAAAAGGGCGACAGAAGTGAGAGTGAGAGGGAGAGAGGGCTACTTGGACAGGGAACAAGAGAGAGAATGAGAGAGAGAGAGACACACTACCTTGCGAGAAAGAGAGGAACGGGAGGCTCGCGGCTGCACTGCTCGGGTGGAGTGGAGAGAGCGGCTGTGAGACGACGCGGCTGAAGAGGGAGCGGCTGTGAGACGCGAGAAAGAAGAGGGACCGGCTGCGGCAGAGGAAGGAAGAGAAGGAAGACGCGAAGAGGGAGCGCTCACGTGCCCTAACGGGCAAAAATTTATTTCCGGATTTTTTTTGCGGTGCTAGGCAACTAGCACAGTCTCCACCATTCTCATCAACAGACTTTAATCACATGTTTTATACATGCAAAGTCCATATGAGATTCTATTTAAAAGTGCGCTGATTATTCTAGTCTTTGTGCCTTTGGATTTAGATGTTATCCTACATACATACGTTTTGGGTATACAAATTACAAATTTCAACCCACGTCTCTTTGTGGGTATACAAATTACAAATTTCAACCCACTTCTCTTTATGTGCATTCGATGGCTATATCAACCATCATAAGGGACATAGTTACCTTTGCCCTTCAAATAAAAAGGTGTATATCTTTGGACATATTGTACTTGATGAGACCATTTTTTTCTACCAAATCACCATACCTAGGGTAATACCTTCTAATGTTGTTTTTGCATCATTTTCTTACTTTTCGAATAACCACCATCTATAGTCTCAATGTTTAGCACACATGCATAACACCGAAGACCCACCTAATGATCTTCCTAGAGAAATACCAAATCTCTCATTACCTTTAAAACTATCCCAACCCATTGAACCAATAGCCTCAACAACATCCTCTTCCACATCTAATTATCCAAACTACTTGATCTAAATTAGGCATCGACAAACCCAATCCCAAATATGCCCTTAACACAACATCTATTCCAAATGAACCCTCCCATTATTCCCTTGCTCTTAAGCACCCAGGTTGAGTTCGCTGCTTTACAAGCTTATTACACCTAGAATCTTATGCCTCAAACTTCAGACATGCACGTGATCGGTAACCGTTGGTTGTTCAAAACTAAACTAAAAGGAGATGGACAACTTGAAAGGCTCAAGGCTCAGTTTGTAGTGCAAGAATATAGTCAAATTCAAGGACCGGGTTTCGTGGAGACCTTCTAACTAGTGGTAAAATTTGCTACTATAAGGTTACTGTCTAGTCTTGCACTTACTTTTGATTGGCCGCTAAAGCAATTAGATATAAAAAATGTCATTCTTAATGGATATTTTTGTGATCTTGTTTAAATTGAGCAACCTTTTGGATTTAAAGATCCATCCAAGGTCATTATTGTACATTGATGATATTATTGTCACAAGTAGCTCTCATTCATTCATAGCATCATTTCTAGAAATTGTGTGGACTTCTTTTTAGGGTTTCAAGTACAAAGAAATCCAACTGAACTATTTATGCATCAGTCCAAATATGCGCAAAACGTCATTTCTAGAGCGCACAAGCAGACATGTACTCTATGAGCATGCTATTTGCTCTAATATTAAATCTCATGAGATCCATCAACCATATTCAAACCCTAGAGAGTATCATAGCCTTGTAGAGGCCCTTCAATATCTTACTCCCACACGGCCGGATCTCTCCTATGCAGTCAATTTTGCCTGCAAATTCATGCATTGACCAACAGTAAAGCATTTTCAACTTTTAAAATGGATTATAAGGTATGTTTGAGGCATATCTAAATATGGCATTCAATTTAATAAATACAAAGATTTAACTTTATGGGTCTTTTCTAACACCGACAAAGTTGGATGCAAGAATATGCACCGCTCAGCATTTGGTTGTTGCACCTTCCTTAAAATCTTAAACTTCTGACCCATCTAGGGTCTATGTATCCTCATTAGCCATGTCCCTGTACTGATATTTTTATCAAGCACTCACCATCTACAACATGCCATTCAATGTCATTACCCTTAAAAATCACAATTTCAAGTTAGTACCTGATGTTCACATGCCTTGATCACCTGAGGGACAAACTGTAGTCATGTTACCAAAGCATCTAAGACATGACCACCAATAGTTCCTTTGCTCCTTTGAGAAAGGTGACTATGTCTTTGCTGAAATTTAAATTGGACTGGTTTTCTTTGCTAACTTTGCTCAGGATCTTAATGAATCAAGGATCCTCACATGCTGGATACATCTGAAATATATGTACACAATCTCTTTCTGTAGATTCTGGATTCAAACATATTGTATATTGAAGCAATCTAGTTTCGGCTTTATAGTTGTGGGTGTACATCTCCATACCAATAGCTTGGTCAGAAGAGAGATCTTCGTACAACTTACCAACTTAATTTTTCGTTTTCACTTTTCATGCATACCTTTGGGTGATTTCAATTGTATGCAAGGGCCTACTAACAAAACCGGCAGACATCAGTGGCCTCATGTAGAGATTTCAACAACTTTGTCAATGATTGTGGCCTCCTCATAGTAAATTAATTGCTCCATGACTTGGTCCAATAATAGACAATAGCTAAAGCAGAAATCCGTATTGATTGGGTGCTCATTCATCAATTTTGTCACAGGGATCAGTTCTTCATTCCTTGACAGCAAACTCTACCAGGACTGTATCACCACTGTACCCTCTTAGTATCCTTCACAAAGCTCTTCGGCAAAGTTATGGGAAAAGTATGTTCAGATTCTTCAGATATTGGACCTTGCAAGGAGATTTTGAGGCAGTGGTTTATGACAGCCGTCAGCCCCAGTAAGGGGTTTACCTATGATTGGCTCCTAAGGAAGGAATTGAAATAATCATTGGAAAAAGAAGAAGTGGCTAAATGAGGGTGAAAAAATGCTATTCTTTTTTAGACTTGTGCAAAAGAAATAAAGAAATTAAAAGAAGAATGACTGCTATCAAGGCCAATGGACTACCGGCAAAAGATGTCGAAACTATTCATAATTTATGCATTGAGTACTCAGCTGATTTCTTCATAGATAAGATGATGATGATTTCATGCTGAATTTCTTAAAAGAGTGGCCGACAATCACTCAGGTGGAAAACCAGCTACTGAGTAAAGATGAGATAAAGGTCTTTTTTAATTTAAGCAAGGGTAGAACCCTAGGTCCAGATTGGTTTATAGTAGAATTCTTTACAACGTATTGGAAAATAGTGAAAATTAGAATTTATATATTGGCAGATATTAAGGATCATTGCAAGACCGAAAAGTTGGTTAAATGAGTGAATCTCTCTCGTATCATTTTGGTTCTCAAAATGGAAGGGCATTGGACATCAAAGACTCCAAGTCGATAGCATTATGTAATACACCATATAAAATAATGACAAAATTAATAGTTATAGTACACAGCTGAATAATAAGGAAGATACACTCATGTGAGGTGATGAATATATATATATATATATATATATATATATATATATATATATATATATATATATATATATATATATATATATATATATATATAAATTGTAAGGAGGTCAAGGCAGTATGGAAACTATTGACACCAAAATTTTGATTTCTCTATTATGAATGTTATCTTTAGACTCACTTCATTATGAGACATTTTGGGGTCGAAGTAGAGCTTGAACATGCAGAGCTAAATGCTTAAAATAAGAGTAGAATTTTAAGCTTCCCTATGATGCTATTGGGGATATGGCAGAACAGGAAGTTGGATTTGCATTTGGATGCAGCTCTATGGGATTCCAAATAAGCTATATGTTTATGGAATGATATTTGTAGACTTAATGGGGAGATAAGTACCGACACATAATTGCCTATATGTTTAACTTCGTCAGTAGGCCGGCTCCTTGGATATCGTTCATACGATGAAATTGGATCATTTGCTCTATAAAAATATTAAACTAAATTAGCCATTTTGAGAAAGTGGTTCTAACTGTCTTTATTGCATAAAGAAAATGCATTTACACCAGTATTAGCAGGAGCTGATCACATTTTCGAGCGTGCATTGGTTGGTTTGCTTTCTTCAATGGGAGGCAATGCAATAATTGGTGGAATGCGAATTTAGAGTCAGAGAAGGACCTTCCAAAGAGCAGTTGGCGGCCTCAAGGCAATGGTTTTGGACAGATTTTATGTCTTTAAAGTAATTTCAGAATGTGTTAAAGTCTAATCCTTTCTTGGAAGTCATTAGGCTAAAAGATGGAATTTCCTTTGCTACTAAAGAACGGAATTCCCTTCCTGGTGTGTACAATTTTGTATGTCAGGCTTTTTCCCCGTTCTCTATTTTTTCGTGGTGTTGCCGAGATCATAGTTACTGTTGTATCATTTATTTTAATAAAAAGTGGGGAGAGATGAGTCTTGACTCTCTACTCCCAACAGCTTTTTCACTGCCGTAGGCTGGAGGTACCGGTACGCGGGTATGGCTGTACCGGTATGGGGTAAGCGGTGGTACGTTTGGATCTGATTTCGGATCAAAACCAGATTCAAAACATATTTCGATCCGAAATAAATAAACGTAAGAAATTTTTTGCCCCCACGCTTTCTTCTTGACGCCTCTCGCCTCACGGCTTCTCCTTCTCCGCCTCTGTTACTGTTTCGTCTGAAAAGCTTCAACGACCGGTGCGGTGAAGGCGTCGACGACGGACGACCGATGGACGGCGAGGACACCGGAGGTGACGGCAGTGGACGGAGAGGGCACCAGAGGCGACGGCGAGGGCACCAGAGGCGACGACAGTGGACGGCGAGGGCAACGGAGGCGACGGCAGTGGACGGAGAGGGCACCAGAGGCGACGGACGGTGAGTGGGCTGGCCTATGTTTCTTCCTCTTTGATTTCTTTTTTTGTTTCACACGAATGTCGGATTTCTTTTTTTGTTTCACACGTTTAGCATGATTTGAAGGTTCGTATGTGAAGAATATTGGGCATATCTGAAATCTGACTCATTGCTTTTCACCAACTTAAGAAAAAGGGGTTTCGGTGCACTGAAAACCCTTCCCCTCTGAGTCTCTCTACTCTCAACGAGTGCCCTCCACTGAAAAAGGGCTTTCCTATTTACTTCTTGCCGTTGAGAAAATGCTGCCAAGCTGATAAAGACGTTGTTCTATGATTAATTGATTATGCATTGTCTTAATTTAATGATGTCTCCATGTGGTCGGGGACATAATCAGTTCTGGTAGCACTGCAGCGAGCACGCACTGGTGGTCCTACCAGTGGTCGGATTCGCAACGAGTTAAAACACAGAATTGGTTGCGCACTGGAATCCTTTGGAGCAATGGTATTAACAGACATGACATTTGGGTGGAAATCAGCATTACCTCCTTCTTTTTAAGGCTGGCAGAAAAGGGATAGCATGCTTAGTCAGAGACGCCGCAGGTCGGTTCTGACATGGCCTGACTTGTTGGTTTCACAACAATTCGGACTGGTGGGAGACCGAGGTTCTTCTGGAATGCATGAGGTATTTGGCTAACATGGAAGACAATCAAGGACACATGAGGTATTTGGCTAACATGGAAGACAATCAAGGACGCATCTATATCTTGGCAAACGATGGCAATTGGAAGTGGCAGACGATGGCGATTGGAAGCAGCACTGTCAAAGTCTCACAGAATCCAGGTCCAATAGGGCGATCAATTCTCTGCTCATCAAGAGTCTCATCAGCAGGCTTGTTTTTTTGCAAGAGATGGTCTCTTGCTGAAGCGACTAATCTTTTGTTGTTCATTCCGGATAATGGATTGTATACCAAATGGAATCCCACTCATAACACCTGGGATCCATTAAAAGATAGTTCCTTGAGAAGCTGAGGTCCTTGTGGACCCATTTTTGTTGTATATACTTCTCATTTTTGTTGAAATAAAAGGATGGGGGCCTAACCCCCAAGGAGCCTTTGTCCGGAATGATGTCCCCATGTGACAGATTCTAAGTATGTGAAAAAATTTGCCTTTAACTTTCCTTTCAACCAGAATGAGGCAACACTAATTTGGTATTCACGTGGAGAAGAGAGGAATTTGAAGCTATCATCTGTCGCTAAGATTATTCACGAGGCAACACTTTTAAGAAATTTGCCTTAACTTCCCTGTTTTCAATGTTTTTTTTATTATGAAATAAAAACGCCATACTGTTTGAGCATTGTTAATTTCCCATCTGTCTCTAAGATTATATTTTTTGTGTGTTTTGTGTTAACGAGATGGTATGTTTTCCTTTATGAGATTATATGTTCATTGTTTTTTCAAAATTTACAATTTTTAAATTAAAAAAATTATTCAATAAAAAAAACAACACCGTATCATGATTTCCAAAAACTTCTCATGATTTCCAAAAACGTCGTATCCGTACCCATTTTACTGTACCCGCACCCGTTGGCACCGATACCCGTAACAGGTTACATAGCCCAGCAGTTTAGCTTCTTAAGACCGGATTGTCGTTTTCTGGCGATGTCCCAGGCGAGTCTCTCTCTCTCTCCCCCCCCCCCTCTCTCTCTCTCTCTCTGTGGGACTGCATAGGCCATGGCCGGCGCGGAGAGGGGTTTTCTGGCGGTCTATTCTCTCTTTCTCGCTTAGTTTTCCCTCAGTGGGGCTGCCTGGGCCATGGTCCGACACATAGAGGGGCTGCATGCGTGTGTGCGTAGGCCAGAGAGAGGGAGAGGGGGCCGCTCCGTTAGCTTATCTGCCTCATTGTTGAAAAATGTGCCCCCACTGTTTGCTGATATGCCCGAAAAAGGGGTTGCCTAGACTTTGAGGATCTCTCTTTGTGTTCAACCTTGGTCTTCAGAAGAGGCCACCTGGTTTGTGCTTGGATATGGAGTTGGATAGGTTTAAACCATATGAAATTTGTTTTACAAGTGTTGTTTCAGCCTGCACAAAGCTGGAACGTTTGAAACTTGGCCCGCAAGTGCATTCACGAATCATTGAAGCTGGTTTCGCAACTGGCTATGTTGGCAGTACTTCTTGTCCACAAACAAAATTGTTAAGTACCAAGCTGGAGAATAAAAAATTAAATTTGTTATATATGCCAAATACATACTTTGTTCTTCATGTTGGGAAAAAAGGAACCAAATATGCAGTACTTACTTCAACTCACCGAGAAGATAGTCGTTGCTGTTGGTATCCTAAACATAGCTCCAGGAAGGCCTACTCGGGCATTCAACAGTTGCGTGTTTGTGGAGACTGCCATGCTGCATTCAAGTTACATATGAACATGATTAACCGTTAGTGGCCACTTTCCATGTGTTGAAGCAGGGGTATTTACGAAGATAGTCAAGACTATCTATGAACTTTCTGTCTTTGGGTTGACTTTGCGCAAGATGTTTTTTCAATGAGAACAAACTATAAAGGAAGTATTTCTGCAACATCAAGTAAGATTTGTCCAATTAGTCATTGAACATTCATTGCACATGTTGGCATCTAAGATCACATAGTCCTCTTTGGCCCTCCACCCAAGTTTGAGAGAAGGTAATCAAGATCTACATTGTTATTCTTGCACAAGCACAAGTATCTAGAGAATGGGATGATGTTATTGTGCATATCTAGATAAGCAGGCAAAAATGAACGGACACTAGCTGCACTATAGCTTGAACCTGGTGTTATATGTATGCACCTTGCAGATTTGCAACCTTGCATTGTAATGTAATGTATGACTGAGTTTCTTGACTAGCAATGTACTCGGTTTAATTGCATAATGGTTATATTTTTTCAGTAGAGCTGTATGTATCCAATGTAAACCAAAGACATGGCTAAAATCTGTAAACTATGCGTCAATTATGAAATATGTAAAATATGCCATTATGTTCTGCACAAATTTGTATTGGGTAAGGAGGCTTAAGCAATTTTAGGTGGTGAGTAGGTATCATTCTCTTAAATTTTCATGGATAAGTTCATGCACACTAGCATGACAAAGTAAAATGCACGATGTTTTCATCTTATGGTTCGTTTCTGTTCTTTAATTGAATTGCTTAATGGCTTGCAGTTAAAGCATTTATCAGAAAATGAAAAATGCAATAAAAGGCCACAAATGCTTCAACATTGTGACGATTGAATCTTAAATTGATTAGTGCTTTGGTTGCTGCAAAAGAAGGGAGGAGGAGGGAAGACAAAAGAGGGGACGGGAGAGAGAGAGAGAGAAACACTCGAGCAAGGCTGTTGTCAACAACCTGCTAAAGAGATTTGCAGCTGCACCAGCCACTTGAAGTTGATACACATAATTTGCACATTTTGTTTACATATGATTGTGCATTTTTGTCCACTAAGATGCAAAGTCTGCAGATCTATAAATATGTGGCCTAAAAATTATGCATTTTATAAGTATTTGAATATAAAAAGAGACAACATTGCATGAAAAACACTTAACTGAATTTTGTCATCGGATGAGCAAATTTGTAAATCACTAGACAAGAATATGTTGGTTCCATTTAATCGAGGTCTGAATTTGGAGAAACCAAAGAGTACTGTAAATGGCTGCTTCTCTCTCTCCCATCGTGCTTAAGAGGGTCAAGAATCACTGAATCGGCCTTAAAATGGCCCGTATCGGTTTTAAACCACAACTAAAACACCCACATGGCCCTAAACAGGACTGAACCGGTCCAAAAATTGGACGAACCGTTCAAAATTACACCATATCGGTTCCTAAACCCACTGAACCGGTTAAAAATTGGCTAAAACCGGTTCCAGAACTGAATAAACCGGTCTGAAAAGCCATGAATCGGTCTGAAAAGGGTCCAAATCGGTTCCAAAATGTCCGAACCGGTTCTAAAACTGAATGAACCGGTTCTGTTTTAAAACTAGGCCGTATACCCGACCCGGTCCGATAAATCAAAACTAAAACGCGTGGGCGAGCGAAATTTTCTTTTTTTTGTTTTTTTAAACATCCTGATGGATCTGGATCGGGTCTGTCAAGACCCGACCAGGTCCGACCCAAATCGACCGCTGGACCGTCGCGGGTTTTGCCTCCACCGCTCGCCTGCCGAACGGCGGGCGGTGAAGCTCCACCGACAGGCCACCCAACACTGTGGGTGGCCACCGGCGGGTGCCGCCAGCGTCACCGGACGTCGTGCGCCACAATGGCGGGCTGACGCCCGCCGAAAATCGGCTGATTCTGGCAGGCGAGCGGTGGAGCTCCACCGGCAGGCCACCCAACACCGTGGGTGGCCACCGGCGGGTGCCGCCAGCATCGCCGGACGTCGTTCGCCACGATGGCGGGTTGACGCCCACCGGAAACCGGTCGATTATGGCCGGTTTCCCCTTCATCTTCATTCTGCCCCTTTTTTGAAGTGTGAGGTTGAAAACAGCGGCAACGGCAGCGGGAAAACCACCGGCGGGCGTCCTGAGACGTTGGGTCGGCGCCGGCGGGTCGCATGAGCCCGTCCGGCGACATCGAGGTCGTCGATGGCAGCCCTTCGACGGCCGTCGCACCTTCCTTTCGTCACCCACCCCTGCCGCTCCTGTTCCTTCCCCTTTCGTGGTTGTGACGGAAGCAAGGGAGCCACCAGAGGGTCGCACCAGGACGGCCGGCAGCCGGCCATCGCCTTCCGGCGATGATTGCCTGCCCGAAAAACCGGCCGTCCGTAGCCTCCTTATGCCTCAGGCCACTGCAGCGGAAGCCCGACGGCTTCCGTTGCTCTCCCACGCAAAGGTTTTTTTTTTTTTGAAAACTCTTGTAGCCGAAAATAGGGGAAGAATCGAAGAGGGAAGAACGCCAAAAAAATCAATGATTCAACAACGAGCATAGGTACTGGTACCAATTGTTGGGATTTCTCCCCTTGACACATATACAAAACCAAACGTATGCTCTAAATAAAACATGATCATGCTCATGCTAAATCATTGAATTAAACAAAACCTTAAACTGAAGCGGAAGCGTACCTGAATCCATCTGAACTGGTGCACGGAATGATCGCAGCAAGGTCTTACAGGGTATGTGCGGCGTGCGTGAGGTCTCTCTCAGATGGGGGAGAGGAAAACCCTAGAAACTGAAGGCAATTGTTCGCACGACCCCAGGGACCACTACCATTTTATAATGAGGACAATTACGGATTCCACCCATCAAAGAGTCCGTAATTGCGTACCGGTATCTATACATTTCAAAATTACCCCATACCATCTAAAATGACGTAATATCCCAAAATGCAATCACTTAAACAGATATTTACTTTAAGACAGCTACAATGTCTGAAATTCCTCATAGACATATACCGGCCCATTAAATGATCTTACACACAGCGCTGAACGCTCCCCTCGGTTCGACTCAAAACCCAACAGAAAGAAAGACGAAACCCTCAGCTCCCTCTCTCCTCGGAAGTCTTTTCTCCAGCATTCCTCCTTTTGCTGGTGCTCGGATTGTTCCATAGAACTTCTGCTCTTACGAGTGTCCCCGCCCACTCTTTCTCTCTCTTTTTTTGGCCGACGCTCTGTGTCAGCCATGGGCAAAACATTTTTCACATTGTTAATCTCCTAGTGTCCCTGTTAGAGTGTGAGATAGTTAGAACTCTGGTTGCATTTAAAGACTCTTTCAAGAAGTGTAACAGCTCACCCTCCTAACCAATTATACAGCTGTAGTGTAACAGAATTATGTTAATTGTGTATAAATAGTTTGATGTAAAGAAAAAACAAAAGGTGAATAAGAACAAAATTGAAAGTTTTCTCTAACTCCGATTACTCAATTGTGCATCTACCCCTTGTCTTATGTAGATTTCTGCAATTCCTCACAGGTGCTCTGACTTGACATTTACTAGAACCAACAAGATGAGTGTTGAAGGAAACAGAGCCACCAATCGACAAGTAATGAATCAACACAAGACCATCGTTCAATATCATAACCTCTCCTTGAAGATCACAATAACTCCCTTGAATGGGTCAAATTACATCACCTGGTCCAAGACTACTGGCTTATTCCTATGCGGAAAATCAAAGATGGGCTGTCACATGTAAAATTCCACAGCCTGAAAACAACCCTTCGTTTGATGAATGGGAGGCTAATGACAAACTTGTCATGGCTTCATTGCTTAACTCTATGGAGCCAAACATACCTCAGGGGTTCTTATTTCTTGACTCCTCAAAAGAAATTTGGGATGCTCTAAATGAGATTTATGAAGAAACACACAATGTAGCTTGTGTGTATCAACTACAACAAGAAGTTACCAAAGCAGTCAAAGGTAACAAACCACTCCACTTGTATCTGAATGGCCTTAAGGGTATGTGGGATGAACTTTCCCAATACCAGTCAATAACAACAAATATATATACTTTGTGGTGGCGCCTAGGAAGACAAGAACTTTAAAATCTTGGCTGGATGTTAACACCCCAAATTTTTTCACATCAAAATTGAAGCAATGTGAAAATTTCACAAAAGAATTGTGAAAATTTGCAATTTCAAAGCCAATTTCGAATATAAAGAACAATTAGATTCAAAGCGTGAATTTAACCCGAGACATGAATCCCAATGCAGGATTACGAGTCCAAATTCAATTGCAAATGTCATTTGAAATCCAAATTCAATTACAAATGTCATTTGAAATCCAAATTCAATTGCAAAATGCAAATTTTGACTTAGATCCAACAATTGGATCTAATTCGGTCTAGAATGCTACATGAGACCCACTTGTGGGCCCCACCTAGCCCGTGTGGTCAAGAGCCCCCCTAGGGGTCACACTCCCATTTAAATAAATAAATAAATGTTTTCTCCCAATTAAATAAAAAAAATCATTTTTAAGGAGAAATGAATGATATCATAACTAAAAACTTAGGAAAAGAGAAACATTTATGCATCTCTCTCTTCTTTAACTAGGTCTTCTTTAAAGAATTTTCAATCTTCGAAAAGTAATAACTAGGCTGGTTAAACCCACTTAGTCCAAGTAGGTTCGACCCTAGTGCACCCAAATCTTAGCTAGGCTCAGGCAACATGAACTCAGCTTGGTCAAAAAGTAGGTCTGTCTCACGATCCAATTAATGGACGAAAATAGACATTGACCGAACCAAACCCACTTTGACTAAACTCAGTCAAAGTAAAACTTTAGCTCAATTAAGAGCTTTCTTAACCCAAATTTATCAAATTACCTCAAACAAAGTCAAACTACTCGCAAATGAGCTTTGACTTTGGTCAATTGGTCGAAATTGATCAATTTGAACAATTTTGCCCTTCTGCGGCCAAATTGAGATTAAAAAGCCTAAATTGGTTTATAAAAGGCAAATAAACATTTGAATCTATCAAATGCTTGAATCAAATACCAAATTTAAATTGAATTTCTCAAACGAAAGTTTGATTCAGTCGAAATCCATTTTCAATCAAGTTTTGGAGAAAAATACCCTTTTTGAACCAAATTTGATGAAATTTTCAAATTTTATTAAAATTTAAATTGAATTATCATAATTCAATGGCATTTGGAGCTTATTAACTAGGTTTTAACCTAACAAGCTCGATTTTAAACAAAATAAAAAATAAAAAGTACAAAATAAGAAAAAACCCTGTGCAAGGGCATTTTCATCCAAATTTTTGGTCAAAGTTGATCAGCTAGGTCTGAACCAAGTTGACCAAACCTAACCCAGCTCACCTAGCTCGTGTAATTGAGATAAGGATGAGTAAATAGAGTCAATGAAACTCATTTAACTCATTTTTCATCTCCCTAAGCCTTGGTTAATTTTCCAAGGCAAATTTAAGGAGGTGGTTGAACCCACCTCCTCCTCTATATAAACCTCACCTTGGCCACCAAGGGGAGGACGGATTTTTGGAGCATTCTATCAAATTGCTGCATCCAAGGAGCTAGGAGGGAGAAGCCAATTAAGAGAGGAGAGATTCGTACAAGCCCTATTCCCCCTTTCTTCCATTTTCTTATATTCTCTCCATTGATCTTGCAAAGTTAGGGTGCTTAAGTGAACCCTTACTTAGGATTTTCGTGGTGAGAAGCCTTCTTTCATATTACAAATTCCAGCAAGCAAGCTATTCTACTTCTAGCTTTGCTAAGCCCGAATCCAAGCTTGGATTCTTGCTTAGGATTGTTCGATCTAGAAATCAAGTGAAGACGAAGGACAAACATCAAGACCGACCGCAAGGTAGGTGATTTTAACTCACTTCTCTTCTACTTTAGCTTCTTGTTGATTTATTTTAATTCCAGCAACTCGTGGGAGGGTCTATTTTCATTTGCTTACGGCTGGGAATGATGTCCAGCTAAGGGAAACCTACGCTTCAATGTACATGTTAACGCATAATGCATGCATACGTCGTTTTTTTTTTAGTATGTATCCACTTATCCAATTTTGAAATGGGCCCCAAGGCCACGTCCCTTTCAAAACAACCAACTTAAAACCATTTTGAACTCCCCACCATGAGAGAATCCCACGGTGAGAGAGTGAACTTGCTGCAATATATATATGACGAAAAAGCCTATTAAGGATGGATGCACTCTCATGAATGTAATCCACCTTTGCATGGTGAAATTAAGGATGAACTTTCTTGAACATTCATTTATCCCTTACAATTTAAAGTTACTTAATTGATCAAGGGTAGTAGGGGAGATTTGAAACAAGTTTTCAATCTTCCCACGTAAAAGAACCCAGCCATGAATCTTCACGATTCGTGAGTTATGTGGTCCCTTCATGAAATTTCATTTTGAAGAGTAAAGTACGTATATGTATACATAGTCATATATATACATACACATGTTCAATCTCTTGTTNAATTTGCTTTCCTCTCTTCAAATTAGATTGGAACATGTTTCCAAACTGGTTTTAAGAAGATGGTTTATTTTGATTTTCTTAGTACCAAGTTATGAAATCAATTCTATTTCATTTTAAAATTTGCTTGATTTCAGAAATCCATACATACGATGTATGTTAGGTGTTGAAATCAGACCATGTTTCATAGTAATTGGTTTAAGCATGTCAAAGTTTATATATTTGAAATGCCAACTATCGTAGAATCATCCAAAGTAGTTGACGATTTCATTACTACTAAATCTGGAATTTAAATCTATTTGAAAGACTTATCGTTTCTATTTAAGAAACAAGCCTTTATTGGAATCAATGTCCATAATTTTCAGCTATCTAAATCAACACAAGGATTGATTTTTTTTAGCTATCTTGAGACATAAGTGGACACCATCCACGTCTCCCATCTATTTCAAAAATTGATTTTGACATCATTCATATATTTTTCATCATTTTGACAGTTTCATGTCAAGTCTCAAGCTTATGGACTATATCTCTAATTCATGTGCTTAATCATATAATAAGCACATTTAGAGAAAGTCCTACATTTTAATTAAAATCCATTTTTATGTATAGATTGTATGACGTGCAATTTCAATATGGACTTTGAGAGATTATGAGAGAGTGAAGAATGTATGTTTCATATGAATGAATCTTGAGGGATTATGAGAGAGAAAAGAATGAATGTTCCATATAGTTTCCCTTCCCGTTTCGTGCATTCACCTTCACTCAAAATCAATAGCACCACATGCACATTCTCAAGACGTTAAGTGATTCAAATTTGAGTTGCAAAAAGTGACCAAGTCATATTGCAACGAGAATTCGTAAACCTCACTTAACTTCAAAAGAAAACACAAGCAATGCATTCATAATCTTTTGGCCAAAGTACGTTTGAAAAACAACATGCTTTCTAACGATTTGGAACCCATGTTCTTTCAAAAGAATGAATTCTACAAATCATATGATTTGACAAAAGAGGATTTCAAAACCAATTTTGATCATAAGATGATCATCATCATCTAGAGTTCACAACAAAGAACTCAATTCCAAATGTTCAAAATCCTCAAGAATTATGTGTTTCAAATAACACCAAAACAAAGGTTTTTAAACCAACTTGAAAACCCTCAATATTCAAATTCATTTATTTAAAAAAATGAATTTCAGTTCTTGAATCCAAAACCTCAATGCATAAGCATATAGGATTTGGATCAATAACTCGTATATGATCCAAATGATCCTTAGTCCTTGGTCTAATTACCCCTGTTAAAGGCGGCAGGAATGGTTGGACCTCGTACTGACGGGCGGATCCCTTTCTCTTAAAAATTTTCTCAAAACCTCAATTTTAAAAGAATTTTGCTGACTCACATTTCGACCTCCTTGAAAAGGGGTGGGGTGCGAACAGATGGCACACCCGGTGGAACCCGTCATCATTTTTCTAAAGACTTATTTGGATCATATGCAAGTTATTTCACAATGTCGGATATCAATTTTTTGCATACATGTATACCGACATCATGTAGTGTACATTGAGGAGATTTCATGAACCTCTTTGATTTCAATTTATCTTACCCCGCCTCAATTTAGGGATTGTATGCAGCCCATGTATGCTCTCAAAATTTGAAATCTATCTCTTAGGAATGTATGCAATAGAGCCTTCTATTTTGCATCTTCTCATGAATTTTGAAAAACAAATCCTTACCTATATCATATCTCGGTCATCATGTTATCGTGCTATTTCTAGGACATTAGTCCAAGATATAGCCTTACAACTGGACCACCCAATTGGACTGAAAAGTCCCCCCATTAGTACCGAAAAGGACAATAGTCTCGGTATATCGATGGGTGAACAAGGAGAATTGGAGTGCCCAAATCTAGAAAACCCTTGGAGGAGTCTATGCCAGTACCATAAATTTGGTATATAGGCATACCTTAAATTTTGAACTGATCAAGAACAATTTACCCATTTATTCTCCATAGGTTTCAAGACCAATTTTCAAAACAATGCATATAGGCAAGAGTCCTAGGGAATGCATTATCAATTTTTCGTTAATTGCTTATTTGGATGCATATGATGTTTTACTTTGCCTCTAAGTCCATGTCCAAACCCAATGTCAAAACTCTTCTCGAGTCTCTATTGGGTCAATTCATGTCAAAGTCTAATACCTTCTCTTGTCTAGATGGACTCAGACAGCATTTTCCCATATGACCACATCCTATTCGGGTCGTGTCAAGGTCGATCTGGACTTCGCATCATCCCAAGTGGAGTCCACCTACCTCAATGGTATCTTTCATGGTACCCAACTTTTCGGTGTATGTTTCCGGACCACTTAGAAGAATGCAGTCTCGAAGAAGCAGTCAGTCTTGCCATGTGCAACCTATCAATGACAATCTAATTCATGCAATTGCTGAGAGATGGAACCTAAGGACCAACACATTTTGGTTTCCATGGGGTGAAATGACAATCACTCTTGATGAGTTCTCCAACATTATGGGTCTGTCAGAGCCAAAAGTGACCCAAGAGGTCCAATTGAAGACCAGTTCCTTGTAAACCAAGGTCAAGTCAAAACTCTAGAAGTGATTCAAAAACTCACAGGGAAACGGAGCTGGCCTTTTCTAAAGAAAGATGGACGTCAATATCTTCAACTACAAGAACTTGGTGAAACATATTCCCAATTTGTCAACCCTGCATCACTATCTAGAAGTGTTGCAGACAAGTACAAAACTCCATGGTGACTTGTACCGTGGGGTCTTATCTTCTTCAACAATGAAGAACACAATGGATTTCCGCATAGCTCGCCTCTTCAGAAAATGGGGGCATGTCAAAGTCCGTCACATTTCCATAGCAATGGCAGCCTTGGCATTCCTTTATAGAGGGTTGACCAAATTTTCAATTGGAGATGCAGACTCGATAGAAGGATGTGTCTTCACACTGCAAGCTTGGTTCTACAAACACGTGGGTCCACAATCATGTAATTTTCAAAACACAGACGGTCAGTTATCCAGTATGGAGCACTACCGCAGAAAGATGGAGGAAGTTGATGACTCCACCATCATTTGGGACTTCTTTGATCGAGAAGTCATCAAGTCAAGATATACCTACAACCCAGTCAGAGGAAGTCTTCTATTGGGGCCATTCTTCATAGTCGAATACCATTCAGAGCGTTGCCTCAGACAATTATCATTGCGTCAAAGGAAAGCATATCCAATTGAGTCAGAAGGAGCCATCGTAGAGTGTGAACTAGATACCGAAGAGTGGACTGGGATATACACCTATGCCCAACAACGTTGGGAATCATTTGCTCACTTGTATCTTGTCCTTGGTCTAGGAATGGGTCCTGAATATGTAAAATGGTGGGATGAAGTCCGCCCATCTATCCTTCTGTCCTAGATTGTCATGTCTAGTTCATTGTTGTTAAGCCAAAATTTGTCAAGTTGTGTTGAACTTTGTCAAGTTTTGTCACTCTCATCTTTCTTTCAACATGCAATCAAAATTTGTCATCTCTCATCAATTCACATCCTAACATTTTCAATTTTTCTTCTTGCAAGGTGAACATCCGTTTTATGGTCGAAACTAGAAGCCAACACAGGAGAAGGATTGCAATGGAGCTAGAGCAAACTTTTATGGGAGACAAGGAAGAAGAATCATCCTCAGAAACCCCTCCCAGGATAGAAACAAATGATCCAACGTTTGAAGAATACAAAAGATTCTAGAAATACATGATCATGTTCAACGAAGAACAAGCCCAGGCAGAAAAGGCCAAAAAGAAAGGAAAGAAAACAAAGAAATACTCATCAAGCTGTTCTGACTCTTCTGAAGACACTACTACAGAATCCAGTAGTGAAGAAGAACCAAAGACTCCCAAGAAAAAGAAGAAGGGAGAATCATGGAGAACCAAAATTGAGGAAGTTGAATGCAGTTCAGCTCAAGGGCAAGAATAAAAGAAAGTTCACATGCGAAGATTTCTACAAAAGCTTCGAAAATGACAAGCATATAAAAAACTTGCCTAAAAAATTTATCAAATTCGAGGGCCATGGAGACCCAAAGGCACATTTGGCCATGTTCTTTGATGAATGCTACAAATTTCGTCACAATCACAGGCCCTTTTTTCGATGTTTCCCACGAAGCCTAGAAGGAATTGCAGTACAATGGTATCGGGAACACATCAACCCAGTCGAATTGAAGAATTTTGACAAGTTAATCAACCTTTTCATTGAAAGGTTCATTCAAAACGTCGAAACGGCACCAACGATCACCACACTTTGTTATCTGAAACAGAGGCCAGGTGAAAAGGTGAGAGATTTTATTCAAAGATGGAGGTCTTCTTGCAACAAGATGAGGGACCTAATCTCTCAATCACATGCACTGGGACTGATCGTGAACAATTTGACACAACCATTGAGGAGCCTCATTTCCAATGCTCCGATCAAGTCTTTCATCGATCTCACCGAGAGGGCAGAATGCATTGAAGCAGGAATTGAAAATGGAGCTTTTGATGCTGTCATCCCGGTAAAGGTTAGGAAAGATACAAAGAAGAATAGCAGGAGTCAAAATGCTTCGGCCAACATCGAAGCCAATGCCGCCATCTTCAAGAAAGAGAAGTTAGAATATCCCAAGAATAAAGGGGTAATGGACAGAGCTAGTGGCAGTAGCAGTGGCACTAAAAATAAACATCCTGGATGGGGGTACGATAGGAAATTCACCCCATTACAATAGAGTTATGAAGAGGTCATGCACATGTTAATTGAAAGAGGTACTCCGTTTCTTCCAAAAGTCTCCAACCCCCCACCGATGATGGGAAAAAACAAAGAGCAATTTTGCAAGTTTCATCGTGCTCCAGGACACGATACATAAGACTCCCTCACACTTAAAAATATTGTGGAAGATGAAGTTGACAAAGAAATCATCAAAGAGGTCAGTGAACAACTAGACATTCTCAAGAACCCTTTTCCTAAACATGGGAAAGGAACCGTTTCGATGGTCAGATTTTCAACAAGTCACCCAATTATGGTGACAAACAAAAGGGATACAACATCCCTATATTTCTTTGGATTACTTCTCAAACATGATAAAGGATCCATCAATGCACAAACCAAATTGGTTAAACAAGATAGTCTGACAGAAATTGATCAGAAGTCGCAAGTATGGGACCCTGAACCCTTGGGATCCATCTTCAAAGAATTAGACCCTTTATCTGAAGACAAGAAGGGATGATTTAACCCCAACAGGGGGAACGAATGGGCTTTTGAACTATGTGAAAATGGTCCAATCACATTCTCTGATAAAGATCTACCGATTGGAGGTGCATCACATAATGATGCCTTACACATAGTAGTAGAAACGAGGGGCACCAGAGGCTCACACGTTTTAATTGATGGTGGAGCAAGCCTGAACATCTATCCACAACAAACAACTCGTGAGTTAGGCATAAGACAGACCGACTATACCCCGTCGCCAATTTTAATCCATGGATACGACGGAACAAGACAACCATGCCTAGTATGTATATGTATAGATCTGAATATCTCTGAAACATATCATCGGGTTTTATTCCATGTGGTCGACATAGAGCCCTCATTCAACCTGTTTCTTGGCAGGTTGTGGATCCATGCTACCAATGCAGTTCCCTCCACCTTACATCAATGCGTCAAATGGACTCACAACAGGAATACTGTAACCATCTATGTAGAGGACAGGCAGAGTCGTCTCGTGCACCCGATGATTTCGTTACCAACATATACAATCGAGGTACCCAGTATTCGAGTCTGCAAAGAAGAAGATATATCTCAAAGTCTTAGCAGATTGACCATTCAAAAACCGAAAAAACATATGTGGATAAAAAAGGGTACAAAACCTGAAGCAAGTTACAAAAGCCATCCGTTATTCAAGAAATTCTGTCAGAATGAAAAAGGATTGGATTTACTCATCCGCCATGGCTACCAGCCATTTACGGGCCTTGGCAAATATGAAAATGGAATCTTGGAACCAATTACCTTGACAGGACAACAAGGCACTCAAGCCTTGGGGTGCCAAAGCTATGAAAAGGTGGATGTCGAGGAAGAATTCAAGCCAGTACCTTTTTGTCAAGAGCAATACCATAGTCAGATGTTCACCATCAATCTGAATCAACAAATCTTCTATCATTTTGTCATCCAGTCATCATTTTGTTGTCACTGTACTCCAATATACCAAGTGTCTTCATTTTGTAATATCTTCAAAGATGCAATGACATGCACAATTTACTTTCATGAACAATATCTCAAATCTCATCTAACTTCTTTATAATCTTTAGGATGGCATCTGAGGATCAAACATCAAAAGCTTTTAAGGAGATAAAACCAGAACTCAATGAGGCAGAATGTCCAGAGTTCATCCAAATACGAAAGCAAGATCAACTGTCACCTTTAATTAATGATCCGATTGAGGAAATTAACATTGGCACAGAAGAAAGTCCAAAGATTTTGCAAATTAGAACAAGTCTCTCAGCAGAAGAAAGAAAAGAGTTGATAGACTTCCTCAAAGAGCATCAAGAAGCCTTTGCGTGGACTTATGAGGAAATGCCAGGACTTGATACAAAATTAGTCGAGCATCGACTACCATTGAAACCAGAATGCAAGCCAATCAAACAAAAGTTGAGGAAACTAGACCCTCGTCTTGAGGGGCAAGTTAAGGAAGGCCTAGAAGACCTACTAAAGGCAGGGTTCATCCAAACAATCGACTATCCTGAATGGTTAGCAAACATTGTGGTAGTCCCAAAGAAAAATGGCAAAATTCGGCTCTGCATCGATTTCAGAGATTTGAATAAGGCTACACCAAAGGATGACTACCCACTTCCAAACATTGACTTGTTAGTAGACAGTACTGCAGGCCACGCTATGTTCTCCTTTATGGATGGATATTCTGGCTATAACCAAATTAAGCTGGCTGCTCAAGATCAAGCCAAAACATCATTTACAACCCCATGGGGTACCTTCTGCTATACAGTAATGCCATTTGGCTTGAAGAACGCTGGGGCAACATATCAAAGAGCTATGGCAGCTATTTTTCATGACCAAATGCATCAAATCATGGATGCATATGTGGATGATATACTAATTAAGTAAAAAACAAGAGAGAATCACATCAACATTCTTTTTCAAGTTTTTGATAGACTCTTACAATACAAACTTAGATTGAATCCACAAAAATGTGTATTTGGTGTGAAATCCGGTAAGCTTTTGGGATTTATGGTCAGCAAAAAGGGAATCGAGATGGATCCTTCCAAAGCAAAGGCGATCATCGAAATGTCACCACCAACAAATCTTAAGGAGCTACGTAGCTTGCAAGGCAGAATTCAGTCAATCAGAAGGTTTATATCTAATCTTGCCATTAGATGTGAACCCTTCAACCATTTACTGCAGAAAGGAGTCAAATTTGAATGAGGACATGAATGTCAAGCATCATTCGAAAAGATCAAGAAGTATCTCCTTTGCCCACCAATTTTAAAACCTCCAATTTTGGGGAAACCTCTACTCCTTTACATCACAGTTAACGATTCAGCCTGTGGTGAATTTTTGGCTCAATATGAAGAAGGATGTCGGGTAGAACATGCCATTTATTACATCAGTAAGACATTTGTGCAGTATGAAAAGAATTACTCGCACATGGAAAACACTTGCTTAGCCTTGGTATGGATGTGTCAAAAATTAAGGCATTATCTATTGGCTTGCGAAGTTAAAATTTTATCCAAACTTAATCCACTCAAATATATCCTCGAATAGCCATTTCTGAATGGAAGGATAGCAAAGTGGCAGGTTTTGTTGATGCAATACGATTTGGAATATGTGTCACAAAAATCAATCAAGAGGCAAGCCATTGCAGACCAATTGGCAGATTTTCCTCTATATGAAGAAATTAGAACAAACGATGACTTCCCAGATGAGCAAATCCTCACGACTGAACCAGAGCCGATTTGGGAGATGTATTTTGACGGATCTAAAAGCACATCTGGGGCAGACATTGGGATACTTTTCATTACACCGGAAAGGGAAATGATTCCTTACTCTCTCAAATTGAATTTTTCCTGCACACATAATATGGCAGAGTACGAGGCCCTAATCCAAGGACTCAAAATGTTGCTCAAATTTAAGGTGCAGAGAGTTCGCATTTTTGGAGATTCTCTCTTAGCTGTCAGTCAGGTCAATGGAGATTGGCAAGTCAAAGATAAGAAATTGATCCCATATCAAGAGTTAGCGGCTTCCCTCTTAAGACAGTTCGAGGAATATCAACTCTTACATGTCAAAAGAGAATTTAACCCAATAGTAGACGGTTTAGCCAGTTTAGGCTCTACCATTGCCTTCAAACCTGAAGAATCTATCAGATCTTTTGAAGTTGGAAAACTCAAACAACCATCTTTTGTCATACCAGAACAGGTGTTGCAAGCAGAAAGTAGAGAAACACCATGGTATCAAAACATCAAGGATTTTCTCCAAACTGGAACACTCCCACCAGAAATGTCTTGAAAAGAGCAAAGAGTTTTGAGACACATGTCTTCAAGATATTTCATTTTAGCCGACATCCTATACAGAAGAGGATTCATCACAGAATATGCTAGATGTCTCGATGCAAATGAGGCACTAGAAGTCGTTCAAGAAGCCCATGAAGGAATTTGTGGGGGACATGTAGGGTATCATACCCTTGTCAAGCAGATAGTCAGAGCAGAGTACTATTGGCCCACAATGCAAAGAGACTGTCACCAATTTGTCAAGAAATGCATCAAATGTCAGTTGCATGCACCATCAATTCATGCTCCAGCATCGTACCTTCATTAGGTCAGCTCACCATGGCCATTCTCCATGTGGGCCTTCGACGTGGTCGGTCTAATCAATCCACCTGCCTCAAATGGACACAGGTATTTTTCTTGCAGCTACAGATTACTTCACCAAATGGGTGGAAGCGATCACTCTAAAAACAGTCGAAGGACAACACGTAGTGTCCTTCATTCACAAAAATCTTTTGTGTAGATTTGGCATCCCGCATGATATCGTTTCTGATAACGGTACTCATTTCAAAAATGAGAAAATGCGCAATCTCTGTCACAAACACAAAATACAACACCACTTTTCTGCCCCATATTACCCTCAAGGTAATGGTCAGGCTGAAGCAACCAACAAGATTTTGGTTCGTGTCTTAGAAAGGATTGTTAAAATAGGCCGAGATTGGCACGAGAAAATGCACAATGCACTTTGGGTGTATCGAACCACAATTCGGACACCCACCAATGCTACACCAACAGAATTAGTATATGGAATGGAAATTGTCCTTCCATTATATGTCCAAAAACCAGCAATGAAATTTGCCGCTCTCATTGAACTCCAAATTAGCAAATATCAAAAAAAGAGATTGCTCAATTAGACCTCTTAGACGAGAAAAGACTACAAGCAGCAGAGCATGCCGAAGTCTATCATAAGAGAGTCGCCCGACATTATGCCAAATCAGTCATTGAAAGAAAATTTTAGGTAAATGATCTTGTTTTAAGATCCATAGTTCCACTCAGGAGTAGACCTAAAGGAAAATGGGCACCGAACTGGGAAGGACCTTTTGTCGTCAAGGAGGTTCTACCTCATAATTCATACCGGCTGATTGATGCCGATGGGGTTGAAATCCCTGATCCAATTAATGCTTTGCATCTCAAGAAATTCTATACTTGAATTTGCAATTCAAAATTTTCAAAACAATTGTACTTTGATAAGCATGTTCTTATCAATTTTCAAATCAACTAAGGGGCATAGTATCCCTTAGAGAAAGTTTCAAAAATGCATCAAAATTTCTAAAATTTTCAAACTCAACCCATGTCTTGAGGACACCAACAGGGGCATTGACTTGAAATATACAAGAAGTTTCTAAGACATTGAGGGATTAATGTATAGAAATTAACGTTGGTCCCGACAAGTGGCACTTGTAAAGGTCTAGCATGAGATGCCACAATAAAAGGCCCTTGAAACCCCAAAGACCTTGGCAAGATGCAAGAAAAAGTTATCAAGCAAAATGAGTTGAGCAATGAGCTCGGGGTGAGTGTAGTTGTTCCTCTGGTTCAAAGCTCAGCAGGCACGGGTGGGCATATGACCTATGCTTACACCGTGAAACTAAAAAGCAATCCATGAACATTTTGCTTATATTAAGTCTCCTAAAGCCTTCTGAATTCGAGCAAGTAAGCCCGATGAGTGTTTTACATTTGGTACCCTGAGACCAACTGGTCTAGGAGTTACCGGCCCAAAGCTCGGTACAAGGGTTCAAAAGAAAGCCCGATAGACTTGATATTGCACAAAGCAAACTACACAAAACCATCAAAGCGG